>JAQQSV010007195.1:0-14083 GCA_028646515.1 Pseudochirops corinnae
GGGCATAAACTCTAAACTGGGTATCTAGCCACAGAGAAGAGTAGGGGGAAGGGGAATGAGAGGTGGGGTAATAGAGGGGAAGGAAAGGTGGGGGGGAAGGTTGATGAAAGTTCACACTTCTGTAGAGGGACAGGGACAGGGACAGGGTAGAGAGTGGATGGGGGGGCAGGATAGAAAGAAGGGACATGTAATCAGACTCTCACAATATTCTCACTGTGGAGAGGTTCTGCATAATTACATATGTACAGCCTGTATTTGATTGCTTGTCCTTCCCGTGGGGGTGGGTGTTGAGGGAGGAAGAGAAAGAATCTAGAATCTAAAGTTCTATTATCAAATGTTAAATATATATATACAATTATTATTATTATTATTATTAACTACATCCAACTGGAACTTGAGATACACAGGCACTGTGGTAGGGAGATCCATCCTGCCCTACCAGAAAGTAAGAGGGGTGAGGGGGAAGGACATAGAAGAGAATAGATTGGGGGAGGGGTTATACAATGGGATGGCTGTTTTGGGATGGTGGGTAGGGCAAAGATGGGGAGAAAATTTGTAACTCAAAATTTCTTGGAAATGAATGATGTAAACTAAAATAAAATAAATAGATTTAATTTAAAATAAATAAATAGTATTGGATCAGTCGAATAGGTTATGTACACATAACACAGTAGTCAATGAAGATATTAGTCTACTGTCCAAAACATCCAAAGACTCCAGTTTCTGGTATATGAACTCACTATCTGATTAAAAAGACAAACAAACAAAAAATAGTATGAGAGGAACTAGACCTTGCCCAACATCTTATACCATATACAGAGATAAGTTCAAAATGGGTGCATTTTTTGACATGAAGAGTGATACCATAAGCAAATTGGGAAAGCAAGGAATAATTTACCCGACAGATCTAAGGAGAGAAGAAGAATTTATGATGAAACAAAAGACAGAGAACATAATGGAATGCAAAATAGATCATTTTGATTGCCTCAAATTTTTAAGAATTACACAAACAAAGCCAATGCAACCAAGATTATAAGTAAAGCAGAAAGCTGGGAATCAATTTTTATAGCCAGTGTCTCTGATAAGGCATCATTTCTCAAATATATAGAGAACTGAGTCAATTTTTTCAAATGACAAGTCATTCCTCAATTGATAAATGGTCAAAGAATAGGAACAGACAGTTTTCAGATAAAGAAATCAAAGATATCAAAGCCAAGATGTCAGAGAAGGAATAGATGACTGTCACCCTCCCATTCCCATCCCCAAACACCCATAAAATAGCTCCCCAGAACAGATCCTGGAATAGCAATGTCAGATAGTGAGGTAAAACAGTCTTTTGATGCAGGAGACTTAGAGGATTGTCATGAAGGTTTGTATCACTCAGGTAAGAGGTAGCTTGGTACAGGAAAAAAGGCATCCCGTCAAGCTGGTGGCAGGCTCCACTTCAGCAAAACAGCTGGAGATCCAGAGGCCCAGAGTGGTGGAGCAGGTAAATGCCAACACTAGGACCGCCCATAAGTCTTAGCAAAGCCAGTGAAACCGGCATACTCCAGCTTAGAAAACCACTATGTTAATTGGTGCAGCCATGGGCAGACAGGCATCTTCCAACAGCTGGATATACACATGCTTCAGGGCAGCCCTGAGTGGGTAGGTGTCCTTCAGAAGCAGAAATCCATGTGCTTCAGTGTAGGCCTGAGAAACACAGAAAAACCCTACCTGGCCTCAGCATACTCCAGACACCACTACTAGGAGCCCAGATCAGTACCAGGTGAGCTGCCAGACCCCTATAGCCTCCAGTCACCAGCACCTGAGGCCCCAATCTACAAAACTAGTAGGCTTCTGGCTCCCAGCACAAGAAGCTTGGGACAGTGAAACCTGTACTCCAGCAGGAGAGCTGAACTTTAAAAGCCAGAAAATAAGCAAACATCATGAGCAAGAAGAAAAAAAAAACCCTTGACCATAGAAAACATTTTTGGTGACAGGGAAGATCAAAATGCAAACTCAAAAGATGACAGTGTCTCAGTATATAAACATCAGAAAAAGCAAAGGGGAATATGAATTAGTCTCAAGCCCAAAAAGCCTTCTTGGAAGAGCTCAAGAAGGATTTTAAAGGTCAAATAAGAGAAGTAGAAGAAAAATTGGAAAAGAAATGAGAGGTAAACATGAGAGGGACAATAGCTTGGGGGTAGGGGTAGGAATGAACAAAAACTGACTGAAGAAAACAACTCCTTAAAAAGTAAAATTGACCAAATAGAAAAGGAGATAAAAAAGCTAACTGAAGAAAATAATTTCTTAATAATTAGATTTGGGCAAGGATAGATGAATGGCTCTGTAAGGCATCAAGGAAAGTCAAACAAAATCAAAAGTAACAAAAAATAGAGGAAAATGAAAAAAACAAAACAAAACACTTCATTGAAAAAAAAAAAACTGACCTGAAAAATAGCAATCAACTCCTGAAAGACATCCTCAAATGAAAACTCCAAGGAATATTGTAGCCAAATTCCAGAATTAACAGATCAAAGTGACAATACTGCAAGCAGCCCAAAAGAAACAATTTAAATATCTTAGAATATCAGTCAGGATTATACATAACTTTTGACCACCTCCTCCCTCAATCTGTCCTCCTTTCTGCCCATCCCCTTCCCTTTCCTTTCCCCTTCCCCCTCCTACTGCCTATAGGGCAAGTTAGGTTCCTATACCCAACTGATTATGTTATTCCCAACTAGAGTCAAATCAGATGAAAGTAAAGTTCAAACAATAATCATCTCCCTACCTTCTTTCCCCTCTACTGTAATAATCTTTATGCCTCTTCATGTGATGTAATTTACCTTTTTTCTTCTTCCTCCTTTATCCTTCTCCCATTACAATCCCTTTTCATCACTTAATTATGTTTTTTATCACCATATCTAAGTCACCTTAAACCCACACTTTCTATCTATGTATACATTTTCTAAATGTTGTAATAAAGATACAGTTCTCAAAAGTTCTAAGTATCATCTTCCTGTGTAGTGTTGGCCCTTAACATGTTTTTTCTTCTTTCTTTCATGTTTAGCTTTTTATGCCTCTCTTGAGTCTTAATATAAAGATCAAATTTTCTGTTGAACTCTGATCTTTCCATCAGGAAAGTCTGGAAGCCTGCTATATCATTGGATGTTCTTCCCCTCCCCTGAATGATTATGTTCTGTTTCTCTGGGTAGTTGATTCTTGGTTGAAATCCTCACTCTTTTGCCTTATGGAATATCATATTCCAAGTCCTCTGATCTTTTAATGAAATATTTTTAACATACCAAACATTTAAAGAACAATTAATTACAATACTATGTAAACTATTTAGGAAAATAGGCAAAGGATTCTTACCAATTTTTTTTTAAAAATATGGTACTGAAACCTTAACCAGGAAAACTCAAACACAAAAAGAAAATGATAGACCAATTTTTTCTAATCAATATTAATGAAATAAAATAAAATATTAGCAAAGAGATTGCAACAACTTATCATGAGGATAATAGACTATGACCAGGTGAGATTTTTCCAGGAATGCAGAGTTGGTTCAAAATTAGGAAAATTATAGGCATAACTGACCATATCAATAACAATATAACAGAAATCATATGATTATCTCAATAGATTGCAGAGAAAGCTTCTGACTGAATACAGACCCCAGTAACAGTATCATTGTGTGATGACTAACTTTGATAGACTTAACTCTACTTAGCAATGCAAGAATTTAAGACAATTCCAAATTACTTATAATGGAAAATGCCATCCATATCCAGAAAAAGGAATTATGAAGTCTAAATGCTTATTGAAGCATATTGTTTTCTCTCTCTCTGCCTCTCTCTCTCTCTCTCTCTCTTTCTCTGTCAGTCTGTCTGTCGTCTCTCCTCATGATTTCTCCCATTGGTTCAAATTCTTATTTATAACATGTTTAATGTGAATATATTTGTAGAGCCTGTAAAAGATGGCATGCTGACTTAGGGTAGGGGAGGGGATAGATGGGGAGAGATTTGCAACTCAAAATCTTATGAAAGTGAATGATGAAAACTAAAAATAAGTAAATTGATTAAATTTTAAAAAAAGAAAATGAAGGATAAAAAGCAATGTTGTACCTATTCTGGTAGGTGTCTGGTGGCATCAAAGAGTGGTTCTAACTTCATTTTCATAATCAAAACTGTTAGCATTTTTATAAGGCTATGAATAGGTTGAATTCTTCCTCTGAAAACTGCACTTTTGGCCATTTATCATAAGGCATGGCTCTGATTTTTTATAAATTTCACTCAGTCTTATACTCAGTTTATATTTAAGAAATGTGGCCTTTATCAGAGAAACCTCCTGTAAAAATGTCTTATTTAAAAATGTCTTATTTTCTATCATTGTCTAAGGTATTTTTTTTAGCAGAGTGCAGTTTCCCAACTTACCTCTTTTAATTATGTCTAGCTTAATTATGTTGCCTTTTTTTACTTCAACTGTAGCATATTAGATTCTGCTCTAACCTTTATTTTAATTTTTGTATATCTTTCAGTTTCACACATGTCTCTTACAAATGATATATTTTTAAATTCTGGTTTTGAATCCATTCTGCTATCTGTTTTCATTGTATGAATGAGCTCATCCCAGTCAAATATCCACAGCCATTATTACTGAATATTTCCTTCCATCCCATATTCTGTTTCTTCCTCTTCCTCTTTCTTTTTATCCTGTCCCTCTTCAAAAGTCTGTTTCATATCTAACAATACCTCTCTTAATCTACCCTCCCTTTTATCATTGCCCTCCTTTTCTCTCCCCCTTTCCCTCCAAAGTCCCTATTAAATAAGTTACATTTCTATATACAACTGAGTGTCTATGTGTATATTCTTTTCCTTTTGAACCAATTCTAATGAGAATGAGGTTCAAGCATTGTCCACTGCTGTATTACTTCCTTTTCCATTACAAAAGATCTTTTACATAAGAAAAATCCTCCCATTCTTCTTCCTTCTCCCTTCCCATAATGCATCCCTTTTTATTATTCCTTCAACTTTTGGGAGATCATTCTGAAATAATCAACTCATACTCATGGCCAGTATCTATGTAAGTTATTTTTAATTGTCCTAATTATTATAAAGATCGTGGGAGTTATCTGTGTCATCTTCCTATATAGGAATGTTGGCATTTTAATTTTACTGAGTCCCTTATGATTACTTTGTCATGTTTAACTTTATATCCTGTTTGAAAGTCAAATTTGCCATTCTGTTTTGGTCTTTACATCAGGAATGCTTGAAAGTCTCCTATTTGATTATAGATAGGTATACATATATGTATATGTATATGTATATGTATACGTATACGTATACGTATACGTATACGTATACGTATATGTATATGTATATGTATATGTGTGTTGAAACATTTTACCATTCCATCAACAATGAATTAGTGTCCCAATGTTGCCACCTCTTTTCCAACATCTATCACTTTCCATTCTATCATTTTAGCCAATCATCTAGATATCTCAGATTTGTTTCCATCTGCATTTCTCTTATCAATAATGATTTTGATAATTTTATATTACTATAAAATGTTTAGATTTCTTCATTTTAATATCCTTTGACAATTTATCAACTGGGGAATGACCTAATTCTAATATTTAAGGAATTAATTTCTTTGAATTTTTAAATCTCTTTTCCCATTTGGCCAATTTTGCTTTTTAAGGAGCTAATTTCTTTAGCCAGTTTTTGAGGATCTTTTTACCATTGGGCCAATTCTGTTTTTTAAGGTGCTATTTTCATCATTATTTTTGTGTCTCATACCAAGCTGTTAATTCTTTTAAAAATAATTTTCTTTCATTATGCTCACCTCTTTTCCTATTTTTTTCCTCTAGCACTTTTGCCTCTGTCTTTAACTCATTCTAGAATTCTTCTTAAGTTTAGATCCAGTTACCATTTTTCTTTCTTTGTTTTTTTAAAGCTTTAATTTAGTATTTTATTTTCCCCCCATTACATGCAAAAACAACTTTAGCATTTATTTTTTTTTTTATTATAAGTTCAAAATTCTCTCCCTACCACCCCACCAACCCCCATTGAGAAGGCAAGCAATTACATATTGGTTATGTATGTGTAGTCATGTAAAATATGTTCATAATAGACAGGTTGTGAAACAATATAAACAAGAAAAAAATTCAAGAAAAATTTAAAAATCCTAAAACAGTATGCCTCAATTTATATTCAGACACCAACAGTTCTTTTTCTAGGGATGAATAGCATTTCTGATCATAAATCTTTCAGAGTGGTTTTGGGTTGTTATATTGCTGAGAATAGCTAAGTCATTCATGGCTGATTATACTACAATATTGCTATTATTTTGTACACAGTACTCTTTGCATCAACTCATGCAAGTCTTTGCAGGATTTTTTCTGACAGCATCCTACTCATCATTTCTTCTAATATTCCATCATAATTACATACCACAACTTGTTCACCCATCCCCCAATGTATGGGCATTCCCTCAGTTTCTAATTCTTTGCCTTCAGAAATGAGCTGTTACAAATATTTTTGTGATATAGGGCCTTTTCCCTTTTTTGTTGTTTTCTCTTTTAGGATAAAGACCTAGTAGTGGTATTCCTAGGCCAAAGGGTATGCAAGATTTTATAGCCCTTTGTTTATATTTCCAAACTTCTCTACAGGGTGGTTGAATCAACTCACAACTCCAGCAGCAACGCATAAAGTCTCATTTCCCCCCTTGTTTTCTCCAACATTTGTCATTTACCTTTTCTATCCTATTAACCAATTTGATAGGAATGAGGTAGTACCTCAGAATCTTTTACCTTGCCTTTCTCCAATCAATAGTAAGTTAGAGCATTTTTTTTAATATGGCTATAGATAGCTTTGATTACTTAATCTCTACACTGATCATATCTTTTGATCATTTATTACTTGGGGAATGGCTCTTATTTTTATAAATTTGACTCAGTTCTCTATATGCTTGAGAAATAAGTCCTTTAAAGAGCCCCGGACAACAATGTGGGGGTGGCTTGCCAAGAAGCCCAGGACTACACAGGTATAGCTCACTGAGAGGCCTGGACAACAACACAGCTCTTGGAGGCCTGGATGATGATGTGGCATGTGGAGGCCCAGACAAAGCCTGGTCAACATGGCAGCACATTGATCAAACAACTACAAGGGCCATTCCCAGGCCTATCACCACAAGGTGAGGATCTGACAGAGCTGGGTAAGAGGCAAAGGCAGGACCTGTGGCAGGGGCAACAGCCACTCCTGGGACTACCAATCTGCAGCCTGGAAATTTAAAAAGTCCCTATCTGAACTTCCAGGGACCAGGATGGCAGAGTGAACCCTGACTATTCCAATCCCTGCCCCCCAATCCTGAAAACACAGTAATTATTGCCCCAGAGAAAAAATTTAACAAGTAAAGGCTTGGGACCCCAGGAGGAAGGGCATGGCTAAGGCCCTGTCTCAAAATTGGTAAAAAGCAGACTGCAAAGACAAAGACCCTGGAATCGTATTATTGTAAGAGGGAGAAACCAAATTCAGAAGGAGACTATTGACTCCACACCCACAGGTGAAGCCTCAACAGGAATATGAACTAGGTTCAAGCACAGAAAGCATTCTTAAATGAGCTCAAAAAAAACATTGAAATCTAAATTATAGAGGTAGAAGTTAAAATCAATACTTCTTTTAAAAGAACATCAAAATTGTGAAATTAGAAAAACACTACAAAGAAGAAAACAGCTCCTTAAAAAGAAAAATATGTAAACTAAAAATGAAATCTGAACTTACTGAAAAGGAAATTCAAAAACTTACTCAGAAAAATAATTCACTAAGAATTAGAATCAACCAAGTTGAAGCTAATGACTATGAGGAACCAAGAATCAGACAAACAAAATATCAAGAATGAAATATTAGAAAAAGAGGTAAAACATCTCAATGGCAAAATAACTGATCTGGAAAATGGATACAGAAGAGATAATCTGAGAATTATTGGTCTACCAGAAAAATCATAATGAAAAAATGATATTGGACAACATTTTACAAGAGCTCATCAAGGAGGGTAGATACTAGAACCAGAGGGTAAAATAGAAATCAAAAGAATCCACCAGACACCTTGTGAAAGAGATCCCAAATTGAAAAGTCCATGAAATGTTGTGGCCAATTTTCAGAAGTATCAGGTAAAGAAGAAAATACTACAAGTGGCCAGAAAGAAACCGTTCAAATATCACAGAACAACAGTGATAATTGCACAGGATCCGGCGTTGAAAGTTTGGAGGAACTGGGATATGATTTTTTGCAAGGCAAGAGAGCTTGGGTTACAACCACAGATCACATATCCAGCTAAACTGAGCATAAGGAGATGGTCATTCAATCATATAACAGGATTCCAGACCTTCCTGATGAAAAAAACAGAGCTCAATGGAAAATTCAACCTCCAATTACAAGACTCAAGACAGACATAGAAAGGTAAATAGGGAACACACACACACACACACACACACACAAATTGTTATTTAATAATAACAAACTGTTTACATGCCTATATGGGAAGCTGTTATCTTTTAATATTGTGAATTCTATACCTATGGAATTATCAAAAAAGAGATACAGATAAATAGAGGGTGTGGGTATAAATCACCCTAAATGATGATTAAAAACCTTATTAAAGTCTGCAAAGGGACTGCAATGGAAGAATAGGAAAGAATGAAGCAGAAAAGAGTAAATTATACCACACAAAGAGGCATAAAACATTATAGTAGAGGGAAAGAAAGGAGGGAGATGAGCATTATATGAACTTTTCCTTCATCGGTTCTGGTGCAAGGAGGGAATAACATAATCAGTTAATTTTGGACTCTATAGAAGAGACATAGAACTTATCATAATAGAGGGAAGGACGAGAAGGGACAGGAACATTGTATGAGATCTATTCTTGTCAATCTTGGTTTCAGGAAGAAATAACATACTACATTAAATATAAAAATCTATCACATCCTACAGGCAGTAGGAGATGGAAAGGGTCACAAAAGGCAGGGATGGTTAGAAGGGAGGGAAGAAGTAGTAAGGGGGAAGGGTAGGAAAAGGGAGGGGGCCTGATAAGGAAGGAATACTGAGGGAGGCAGTGGTCAAAAGGAAAACTCTTCAGGAAGGGAAGGGAAAAGTGGGGGGCAATAAAAGCATAAACAGAGGAGGGAATAGTATGAAGGGAAATATACAGGTAGTAATCATAATTGTGAATGTGAATGTGAATGGGATGATCTCTCCCATAAAATGGAGGTGGATAGCAGAATAAATTAAAAACCACAATCCTACAATAGGCTATTTACAAGAAACACATCTGAAACAGGGGAATACAGACAAGGTTAAGGTAAAAGGCTGGAGTAAAATATATCATACCTCAGCTAAAGGAAAAAAGTAGGGGTAGCAATCCTTACCTCAGACAAAGCAAAAGCAAAGCTAGATCGAATTAAAAGAGATAAGGAAGGAAACTATATCCTGCTAAAAGGTACCATCAAAAATGAAGCAATATCATTACCAAACATTTATGCACCAAGCATCCAGATTCCTAAAGGAGAAATTAAGGATGTTAGAGGAAGAAATAGATAGCAAAACTATACTAGTGGGGGACTTCAATCTCACCTTCTCTGAGCTTGATAAAACTAAGCCCAAAATAAACAAGAAAGAAGTTAAGGAGGTAAATAGAATAGAGAACAGAGAATTAAGATATGGTAGACTTCTGGATAAAACTGAATGGGAATAAAAAGGAATATTCCTTCTTCTCAGCCATACATAGCATATATAAAAATATTGACCATGTACTAGGGCATAAAAACCTCACAATTCAGTGCAGAAAGGCAGAAATATTAAACGCATCATTCTCAGATCATGATGCAATAAAAATTATATGTAATTATATGTAATAAATGGTCATGATAGGATAGGTTAAAAACTAATCAGAAACTAAACAACTTAATCATAAAGAATGAGTGGTCAAACAAGAAATTACGGGAGTAATCAGTAACTTCATTCAAGAAAATTACAATAATGAGACAACATACCAAAATTTGTAGGATATAGCACAATCAGTTCTTGGGGGAAGTTTTATATCCCTGAGCACATACATAAATAAAATAATAAAAATGGAGGTCAATAAATTAGGCAAGCAACTGAAAAAGCTAAAAAAAAAAATGAACATATTGGAAATCCCCAATTAAATCCTAAATTAGAAATAACAAAAACCAAAGGAGAGATTAATAAAATTGAATTTAGGAAAACTATTAAATTAAATTAATAAATAAAACTAAGTCTATCAATTTTATTTGTTTTTTCATAATAGGATATGATATCAATATGATAAAAAAAGGAAGAAGAAAACCAATTTATGAATATCAAAAATGAAAAGGGTGAATCTACCTCCAATGAAGAGGAAATAAAAATTAAAACAATAATTAGGGATTACTTTGCCCAATCATATGCACATCAATTTGACAATCTTAGTGAAATGGATGAATATTTACAAAAATACAAGTTGCCCAGACTAACTAAAGAGGAAGTAAACTACTTAAATAACCTGATCGCAGAAAAATAAATTGAACAAACAATCAATGAACTCCCTAGGAAAAAATCTCCAGGTCCAGATGACTTTGCTAGTGAATTCTACCAAACATTTAAAGAAAAAATTGACAGCAATACCTTACAAACTATTTGGTAAAATTGGAGAAGGAGTCCTATCAAATTCTTTTTATGACACAAATATTGTACTGATACCTAAATTGGGAAGAGACAAAACCGAGAAAGAAAATTAGAGACCAATTTCCCTTATGAACGTAGATGCAAAAATTATAAATAAAATATCAGCCAAAAGACTATAGCAAATCATCACAAGAATAATACACTTTGATCAGGTAGGATTCATTCCAGAATGCAAAAATGGTTCAACATAAGGAAAACTATCAGTATAATTGATCACATCAAGAACAAAACTAGCAGAAACTGTATGATGATCTCAATAGATGCAGAAAAGGCTTTTGACAAAATACAAACCCCAGTAATATTAAAAACACTGGACAGTATAGGAATAAATGAAGTCTTCCTTAAAATAATAAGTAGCATCTATCAAAACCATCAGTAAGTATTATATGTAACGGGGATAAGCTAGAAGTATTTCCAATAAGATCAGGAGTGAAGCAAAAATGTCCACTACCACCCCTCTTATTCAATTTGGTACTAGAAATGTTAGCAGTAGCAATAAAAGAGGAAAAAGAAATTGAAGGAATCAAATTAGAGAAAGAAGAGATTAAGTTTTCATTCTTTGAAGGTGATATGATGATATACTTAGAGAATCCTACAGAATTCAAGTAAAAAACTACTTGAGATAATAAACAAATTTGGCAAAGTTGCAGGACTTAAAATAAACCCACATAAATCCTTGACACTCCCATATATCTCTAATGAAATTCAATAGTAAAAGATAGAAAGAGAAATTCCATTTAAAGTTACTGTATATGTTATAAAATATTTGGGATTCTACCTGCCAAAACAAATTAAGGACCTATACAAACACAACTACAAAACACTTTTTGGACAAATAAAGTCATATCTAACTAATTAGAAAAGCATCAGTTGCTCATGGCTGGGTTGAGCTAATATAATAAAAATGACAATTTTACCTAAATTAAATCACATATTTAGTGCCCTACCACTCAATCTACCAAAAATTAATTTGTAGAGCTAGAAAAAGTAGTAGAAAAATTCATTTGGAAGAACAAAACGTCCAGAATATTAAGGCAATTAATGAAAAGAAATATTGGGAAGGTGGCCTAGCCATACCAGATTTTAATCTGTATTATAAAGCAGCAGTTATGAAAACTACTTGGTACTGGCCGAGGAATAGAGTAGTGGATCAGTGGAATAGATTCTGTACACAAGACTCAGCAGCTGATGACTATAGCTTGATATATAGTTTAAGATACCCAAAGACCCCAGTTTTGAGGATAATAATGCAATATTTGACAAAATCTGCTGAGAAAACTGGAACACAGTATGGCAGAAAGTGAGCATAGACCAGTATCTAACATTGTACACTGAAATAAAGTTGAAATGAGACTATGATATAAGTATAAAGGCTGATACTGTAAGCAATCTGGGAGAGCAGAAGATAGTTTACCCTTCAGATCTATGGAAAGGGTAAGACTTCATGATGAAACAAGAGTTAGAGAGCATTATAAAATGCAAAATAGGGAATTTGGCTATATTAAATTGAAACACTTCTGTACAAATAAAGCCAATGTTACCAAGATTAAAAGGGAAGTGGAAAATTCAGAAAGAATTTTTACAACCAGTATCTCTGATAAAGGCCTCATTTCTAAAATATACAAAGAATTGAGTCAAATCTATAAGAATATAAGCCACTCCCCAATTGATAAATGGTCAAAAGATAAGAATAAGCAGTTTTCAGAAGATGAAATTAAAGATATCTATAAGCATATAAAAAATATTCTAAATCACTAGTCATTAGAGAAATGCAAATCAAAACAATTCTGAGGTACAACATCTCACTGGCCAGATTGGCTAAGATGACAAAACAGGAAAATGACAAATTCTGGAGATGATGTGGAAAAATTAGAACACTAGCGAATTGTTGGTAGAACTGTGGACTGATCCAGCCATTCTGAAGAGCAATTTGGAATTACGCCCAAAGGGCTATAAATAAGTACATACCCTTCGACCTAGCAATACCACTTCTAGGGTTATATCCCAAAGAGATCAGAGAAGTGAGAAGAGGACTAGTGTGTACAAAAATATTTATAGCAGCTCTTTTTATGGTGGGAAAGAATTGGAAAAGAATGGGATGCCCACCAATTGGGAAATGGCTGAACTTGTTGTGGTCTATGAATGTAATGGAATACTACTGTGCTATAAGAAATGAGGAGCAGATGGACTTCATAATAACCTGGAGAAACTTATATAAGCTGATGCTGAGTGAGAAGAGCAGGACCAAGAGAAATTTCTACACAACCACAAACAAAATGTATGTGTGATGACTAACGTCAATAGACTGGCCTCCTCTCAGCTATGAAAGGTTATAAGGCAACTCCAAAAGACTCATGATCGAAAGAGATATTCACAGAGAAAGAGATGAGGAGTCTGAATGCAGATTGAAACAAATTACTTGCTGTGTTTCTTTTTCTTGTTTTGTTTTGTTTCCTCTTTCCCACTTATGATTCCATCAGTTATAATCTTTCTTTACAACCTGACTAATGATTAATGTGAAGATATTTGTAGATTCTATATTTGAGTGCATGCTGCCATGATGGGGGGGGGGGAGAGGAAGGGGGAGAAAATCTGAAACTCAAGGGACTGTGGAATTGAATGTTGTAAACTAAAAGTAAATAAAACAACTTAATTTTTAAGAAAAGAGAGAAATAAGGTGTTTATCAGAGAAATTTGTTTCAATTTTTTAAGTTACTGTTGCTAACTGTATTTTCTTTCATCCTATTTCCCTCATTTATTCTATTCTCTCTCTCCTTTCACCCTGTCCCTCCTCATGTGTGAAATGACCTCTTCCTGAAATGTGCCTTCCCCTCTATCACCCCCTACTTATTCCCTTCTCCATCTACTTTCCTATAGGGTAAGAGATTTCTATACTGTAACGCCATGCACCAGCAGATTCCCAAAAGAAATGCTACTGTGAACAGCTTTTAGAGTTCAGATTACAAAATATAGTGAACACTATGTTTATTCCATTACAAATCAAGACAAACATTCAAAACATTATAATATTCACAACATTACATCTTATCACAGAAAATGGCCACACAGTTTTCACTACAGTGGCCACAATATTTAGAACAAGGCTTATCACAGAAAATGGCCACACAATTTTCACTACAGTGGCCACAATATTCAGAACAAGGAACAATAGGATCAAACTTCCACTCATGGGGCAACTCAATCATTAACAAGAAACAATAGAATAATCAAACTTCCACTCATGGGGCAACCATTAACTTAATCAGTCACTAATCTAGATTTACAATTAATAAATATCTTGTTCACAAATACAGTCATTAGAAAATCACACAAACCCTCCAACCCTCGGTGTC
>JAQQSV010007196.1:0-14083 GCA_028646515.1 Pseudochirops corinnae
GGCACTTAATAAACGTTAAGAAGTTGAGTTGATTTGAGTTGAGGGAGACATCTAGGTGGGGGAATGACATTAGCAAAGGTTTCTGTGATCCCTTTGAAAGTTGCTTTCTCAAAAGGAAGTTTCTAATCTTTAAGGAATGATGGGAATGAGAGGGAAGCCTTCTGGACCAGAGGGTGCATAAGAGGGGAGTAGTAGGCAATAAGCCTGGAATAGTGAAGTGAGACCTGATGGTTAATTTTCTATATCCATATATACACAGACAAACATTGCATACTTTAGATGTGACTATTGGATCTTCCCTCAGATATGCCCTTGTATTCTCAGAGCTATGCTAAAGACTGAAAAGCCTTTGGAAATGTGATAGTAAACTAAATGTCAGTGATCCTTTATCTGGTCCATAAGGTCTCCTCATTTTCTATTTCTAATAAAATTCGATCTTTAGGAGACTTTTATGGTCTCAGGCTACTGGTACTGAGCCAGTACTGGAAAGAAACTGGAAGAAAAGCCTGGCCAAGGGGTATATTGGAGCCCAGGGAGACTGAGATTTTTCTTCAAAGACTGTCAGAAGAAGCCATCTGGAAAAGGAGAGAGTTTAAGGAAAGTACTTTTTCAGAAAAAATTCTTTATCAATCATTGTGCCAGTTAGTCACAGACATTTCTGTAGACTCTCGTGTCTCTAAGAACCTTAGGCAGTTTCGTTGATCTCAGAATGACTGCACAATTCAATCCTATAAAAAGAATGTGCTGTCATCAGAGCTTATAAATCCTCCATAAGTGAGCAAATGCCTTTTTCATGGGATTGTAAGGGACTCCCTTGGGCCTCCTTTTCTCTTCTCCATGAAGTGGGTTAACTCCAACTTCTTTAACATGTACATCATAAAAACAGCTTTGTATCCTGGTTCAAAACTTCTGCCCATTAGATTCAGATACTTTGGCTTCCAGGGTAGCAATTAGAGTCATCCAAGCCATCCACAGAGATACACTACCACAGGGCCTAGGACAGTGTTTGGAATAGGAACTGATTGAGATCAATCCAGGAAACTTCATGGAAGAGGCAGGTTGCTATGTGCTTTGGCATAAAAATTCACCTGTGTAAAGGAAGACGTCTCCCCACATGTAGAATATATAAACAACTTGATAACATCGTCTTCCAAATGTAGCAGAATTTGTACCATGGCTGGATTATATAAGCAAAGTCATCAAAGTTGGAAAGAAGAGAAAATGGGATACAGGCCCCTCTTTTCAATGATTCAACCTTTGTCTTGGGTTCTAGACTTATTAAAATAGTAATATTTATATAGTAAATATAGTAATATTTATATATAAGTTGTTTAGGGAGAAATTCAGGTTTGATTATAACCATTTATCTCCTTTACTCAGTAATCTTGGAATGGTATAGAATGTGATCATAGCCAACTCTAGGGGTTTCTAAGTTCCCTGGGAAACTCCATCATTTTATGCCCTAGGCTAAGGCTTCTGAGCCCACTCAAGTGCTGGATGCTCTATTATATTTATTACAGATCAACTTTGTCTCTTTCTCACCTCTAGCACTCCCTAAATGATTGCATGGCCAAAAATTTTATATGTCAGGGAGAAAGGAGTTGAACTTAAAAAGGGAAACAGTGGGGAAGAGAGCTTATCATCACAGGCAGTGGAAATTAGGTAACCAATGTCTTTTGGACTGAAGGAAGCAAAGAGGGCTTTCTCCTTAGTAATTGTAGAGACATTCTCCGTTCTCTGGAGAACCAAAGGTAAGGAGGAGCATCTCTGAATTGGGTCATCTAACCTGAACCCTATTCAGCCCACAGTATAAGGATCACCTTTTATAGCTTTATCAGTACCATTGTGGGTTCTCACAGCCTTTCTAGGTGCATGGTCTGGGAAGGAAACAACAATAGCTACCATTGATAGTAATTGATAGCATTTACATAGTGCTTTAACATTTGCAAAAAGCTTTATAAATATTGTCTCATTTGATCTTTGCAACAAACCTTGGATATAGATGTTGTTCTAGTCCTCATTATACTGATGAGGAAACTGAGGCTGAGTGGAGTTTAAGTGACTCAATCAGGGTCATTCAGACAGTAATAAATACTGGAGACAGGATTTGAACTCGTCTTCCAGTTTCCCATTTCTCATTTATTGTGCCATCCAGCTGCCTCATGGGAAACTTGTTGCTGAATGAGAAACAAAACATGTACTTCACATTTTTCTTTCTCTTAACATGGAGAATATGTCTGTTCCTCTCAGAATTTGCTCCTCTCTCTTGGCTTCCTCTTTCTTCTTTCTAGAATGTTCCTGAAATGCATCCTAGTTACCCACACACACACAGCTTCTCAGATTTTGTCTCCAAAACATCCAGTACTGGAATTGTTGTACCTCGCAGGGCAGGGGCTACACCAGGGGCATAAAGTTTTCTTCCCAGAACTTCCTCCCAGAGCTTTACTTTCCATTAAAATATTTGGTATCAGACAGATCACTAGATTGGGAGTCAGAAGAGTTGGGTTCTGGTGTCGATTCTGCCAATGATTCATTGTGTTTCCTTTGCCAAATCAAAAACTCATAGATGAATCTTTAGCTGTCAGAGTTAGAAGATAGCACAGACAAAATCTAGTTCAGCTCCCTTCTTTTATAGCTGGGGATCTTTTATAGCTGCTCAAGATTAGGTAGTGAGTTTGTGACAGGGTTAGAAGGTAGGTCTCAGGTCACCCAGTTTAAGATTCCATTGCTGTTTTCTGTTTTTCTGGTTTGGGCTTCAGTTTCCCAAGGTACCTTATCTTAGTCATTTTTGTTATTGTTCTTTTATATTTAATTAAGCTCTAAATCACTTTTCTCAGACTCTATCTCTCTGAACCTGATTACTAAACAAAAGGTTCTCTTCCCCATCCTACTTGTGTTCTACCCTTTCTCCCATCCTGGAGATTTTCTTTTTAAATAACCTCTTAGTGTGGCAAAAGATTAGACTTGAATAGAACAAAAACAGTCTAATATTGCCTCCCAATATGTTATTAGTTATCAAGTCTTAAAAAGCCCTAAAGAACTGAGAAACTATGTAAAAGAAAAAGTCAGTCTTCCTACCCCACTTCAGTTCTTCCAGAAAAGTCAGGAAATTTCTTTTAACAAGGAAATCCTGAAGCTAAGACTTGACTTCAAATGGTCTAGTACAGCGGTTCTCAACCCTTTCACAAGGGTCACAGGGGTCGCCTAAGACCATAGGAAAACATATATTTTCGATGGTCTTAGGAACTGAGACACTGCTCCTCTATCTGTCTCCAGGCAGGTCCGCACACATACAGATACGGCCACATACAAGTATTAAAGGGTCGCGCCATTAGGAAGGTTGAAAACCATTGATCTAGTACCTCAAGTCCATTATTCAGGCCTGCAGGCCATCTTTCCTTATCTGTATTTATTCTGTTATGTGAAAGTTCCTTCTTTCCTCCCCATGTCATGTATCTGGAGCTAGAAGGGACCTCAGAGGTCATGTACTCCAGACTAAAGAGTAGGCAGTTGAAGTGATTTAGTCAAAGTCATGCAAGTATTAAGGGGCAACGACAGAGTTCAAATCCAGGTCGTCTAACTTGAAAACCAGAGTTTTTCTCCATGTACCAGTTTGTCCAACCAGTTTTCCTTTTCAGTAAGGACATTAGTTGTTACTGCATTATACCAAGGTTGAGGAATTCTAGAGAAAGAGAATCTGAGGGTGACTTATTTGACATTGAGCAGTGGTGAGGATGATGATGATGATGATAGGCAGTGAAATATAAAGAATAGAGAGTAAACCAGGAAGAGCTGGGTTTAAATTCCATCTTTGACACACACTATATCATTCTCAGTAGGTGATTTAAATGTCTCATTGCTCCACTAGGTAACTCTCTAAGACTCTTAAATTGCAGAGAAGGTGATGAGTTTCATTAGCAGAGGGAGTTTTTCACCTAGGAGTTCCCTAAACTAATAAAATCAGATTCAGTGCCTATAACCTAATTGTTTTTCTTTTCTTTTTTACTACTACTTCTTTTCCTAACTGAAAGGAAATTTCTATTTTCAAATAGAAAGGGGGACCGCTGAACCATCTATAAGGATCTCTGCAGGTACATACTGACTTAAAACAACATATATTAATATTATCCATGTTTTGTTGTATTCTTACTTATTTTGTTAGATATTTTTTGCAATTACATTTTAATCTGGTTATAGACACACTTGGGAATGTGCATGGTGATATGTTTAATACCGGTGCTTTATATATAAGATATATCCTCCCACGAAAGATAGGGAGGCATAATATAAAGAAGTCTGAAGTTCAAGTCAGAAGCTCTGGGTTAAGAAGCTCTTTTTCTAATAACTAGTGTAACCTCAAGCAAGTTAGTAACTTCTGGGCCTTCATTTCCTCATGCCTAGAATGAATGGGATTGACTAGATTACCTCTAAGGTAGTTTTCAATCTATGATCCTTCCTGACAAGTTCCTATGGCAATTTAGATGTAAAAGTGCCCACTGGGAAGAAGAAATAATGAAGGAATAATAGTCATTTTTTAAAAACATTATTTAAAGGACAAAGAAAACTTGTTACAAAGAAAGCTGTGCCAAGCCTAAGGTTGGATGTACATAAGTCCATTGGCAGGTACTCAGAAGACTTGTGTGAAAGATAACTCAGTTTGTATCTGGCCATAGTCTAAGTGACAGATCTGTCGAGCAGAGAGAGAGGAAGCCAGGCAATTCTCTGTGAGCCTGAAGCCATTTTGTCACATGTCTTCCTTGCGTTGTCCCACATAAAAGCCACTCTTCACAATGCAAGTGCCATTGGAATGAGCTAATTGGACTGGTAACTGATGTAGCATTCTGACCTAGCTAATTGCAAGACTGAAATTTTCAGAGACATTGGGACAAATTACCTTTGGATTCTCCTGCAACCATAAAAGCTTTTACTGTTTTGCAATTTTCCATTTTTGCTGCTGGCATATTTGCATATTGCTTAACAACTTCTCTTGAGTTATTTGTCAGATATTATCCATCTCTTCTTAATAAGTTAAGACAGCTTACATTAAGGCTTTGTAGTTTCCCTGCTTTGTTTCTGTCACTTTTAGCTCTTTGCTAGGCAGTGCTTCTCAGGGTGTCATAACCCTGACTACCACTTCCAGAGAGGCCACATTGAAGAGTCTGCCAACTTCCTCCTCTTTAAAAAGAAAACAGAGCCCTAGAAGTAAAAGGACATAGAGTTAAGTTGCTATAGTGAAAATTATTTCAATGGGAAATCCTGGTTATATGTGAAATATGCTCTGTGCTATACTAGAGTACTCATTAGAGTACTAGACTGGCATCAGTAATAGTCCTGGCTCCACCACTAACTAAGGTCACTGTCAATCTATGGTTCTCAATTCCTTTCTCAGTACATGAGAGGGTGGACCTAGATGAACTTGAAGCTTTGTCCAGTTGCAAGTTCTATAAGTCTCTAGCATTCCCACACTGGGAGTCAGGGACACCTAGGTTCTCATCTCACCTTTGCCACTAACTAAAATATGTGACTTTGGAAAAACTATGCCCTTGATGTGTACCTCAATTTCCTTCTCTGCAAAATGAGAGGGTTGTACTAGATAGTGTCCAAGATCAATTTCTATACTTCTATGATTCTTTTCTCAATAGACTTGCTAATTGGAATCCAGTATTACTGTAAGTTATTTGGACAATGCAGGCCAAGTTTATTTGTCTTTCAGGAGAGTATATACTCACAGTACCACGAGGCTAGATATCTAAATTGGTCCTTAGGATGAAAGAGGAATGCAATAAGAAGGTTGATATCATGAGCTCAGAAGTCTATACAGATAGGTTTGGGCATGAAAGAAAGACTCACCAAAATGTCAGAAGGTTGCCCTACTAGTGCCTTCAGTTTGGTTACCTTCTGAGGGGAATCCGAACTCTTGGGTGATATTAGTTCATAAGATTCTAGGGAAAGGTGAAACTCAATGGAGATAAAGGAAAATCATTTTGATGGTTTAGGAGATATTGTGAATCCTTTATGTCTTTTCTATATTTTTTGTGAGGTAGTATAGAGACTGATGTATGAACCTGATGTATGGATTGTCACCTTGAGTTCTGGCATAAGATAAGAGATCCTTGTTACTCATGTAGAATCATATGTAAAATCTCTTCTTTGGTTTCTCTATCTGAGAGGTGAGAGAGCAAGGAGCTAGGAAGACAGCAGTGACCTTGAGAGTAATAGGGAGGTTAAAAAGAAGGGAAGTTTTGGGCATAAAAATGAGGTCACTTTGGGATGATTGAGTTGAAGATGTTTATGGACATCCAATCCAAAGGCAGTTGCAGGTGCAAGACTGGATTTTATGAGAGAGGTTAAGACTGGATAAATAGATTAGAGGATCATCTACACCCATGAGCACATCGTGAAGCCATGAAAGTTCATGTAATCACCAAGCTCAATAATATAGAGGGACAAAAGAAGAAGGCCCTGGAAAGAGACTTGAGTGACACCCCTAGTCAGCAGCTTTGACTTAGATGAAGATCCAGGAAAGAAGACTGAAAAGGAGCAGTCAGACAGGCAGGAGGAGAACTGGGATGGTCCCCATTCCTCACTCCCCCAGCAACATAAAATGAGAAAAGAATATCAAGGAAAAGAGTGTGATCTATAGTGTCTAAAGCTGCAGAGAGGTCAAGAAGGATGAAGATTGAGAAGAGGCCATTTTATTTGACAAACTAGAGATCGTTGGTAAATCTGGAGAGAACATTTTCAGTTTAATGATGAGGTTGGAAGCTAGACTGTGGAGTTAAGAAGAGTGAAAGGAAAGGAAGTAGTGGCTCTCTCAAGCCAAAAAAGCATGGAGAAATATCTGACTATAGCTAAGTGAACCAATGGATAAAGTGAGTGTTTTTAAAGAATAGGCGAAACATGGACTTGTTTCTAGGTAATCAGGGAAACAGCCAGTAGACAGGGAAAGACTGAAGAATTGTGAGAGAGTGTTGGAGGGGACAATCTGTTGGAGAATACAGGAAGGAATAGGGTCAGTTATGCAAGTAGAGGGTTTTATGACTTCAGATTTTTTTTAGTGAAATATTAGGCAAGGTTCTCAGTTGGGACGTTGGAGGAAGGAAGGAAATGAGAATTCTGGAGAGAGATAAAGAGGTTTGGGTAAGTTGCTCTTGTGAGTGGGATAATGAATTGATTAAGGAGGTTTAAGAGATTTGCTTTGCCACAGTAAGGACCCAATCGAGATTTTGTAATGTAAATTTGTAGTGGACCCAGTCAGCACAGTTTCATTATTTTCTCCAGCTTCATTCAGCCGCTCATGAATGGAAGTGAAGGTAACAAGATGATGGGAGTAATCCAAGACTGAGGCTTGGCAGGGCAAGATCAGTGACAGGTTAAGGACTCAAGTCTCTGGAAGGACAAATATAGTGTCAAGTTCAACTTCTTCATCAAGTGGTCAAGCTAGAGAAGGGAGGAGAGTATAGCCAGTGTGAGAATGATCACCTGGTAAAGAACTGAAGAATGGAAGAATTTGGGGTCATGATAAGGACAAAGAACATTGCTAAGGCTTGTAAAGCAGAGGGAGAGGTAAAATGATAAAATATTATGATCACATAAAGGAATTACAGAACTAATGAACTTGGAAGTGGACCACTTGTGAGTGATGGTAAGAGTAAGCATGGAAACATCCTTGTATGTAGCTGAGGTGGAATAGAGGAATAGGTCAGGAGATATGAGTAAACTGAGGAACTGGGAAATTATGGTGTTTGGGGAAAAATTATTAATATGGAATGCTAACCCTGAATTGCATTTTAACATATTTTAAACTTTTTCGTGTTCCAGATAAAAATTAGGTTATACCGTCTTAGGATAAGAAGAAGTCTAGGAAGGTATGGAGGAACTTTGCCAATTTGGACATTCTTTCTATGTAAGAAATTGCTTGAATAAAAAAATGATAAACCAAATGAAATCATTTCTGGCAATCATGCCTAAAATGCAGAGTACAGTATTAGTATTTTTTTTCCTTCAACACTCACATCAGTAGAGACCTAGACACAGACTATATTTAGTGAGCCTCTAAAAGGAATGATTTGGGGGTGGAATAGCTCCCATTATTGGGTAAGTTCTGTTCTGGGTAAGTCCAGGGATAGAGCTTTGGTTGCTGGGCCATAGGTTATTTGTAAAATGATAGTGTTTGGATTAGGTGATTTCTAATGTCCTTTCAAACTCTAAATTCTATGATTTCAAGACTTGTCCAGCTTATATCTATTCAAGCACCTGACCACACAATTTATGCCTCAAGCACGGTAGTAGTAATTCCTTCCTGTAATAGCAGTCAGAGAGTGCACCTCAAGGGAGTACATCCCTCCTGGCTGGGCAATGAGCCATCTATTGATTCAAGGACACAGAGAGACTGGTTCTATAGTAATGAAAACACCACAATGAAAGCCAAGCTGGGGAGTCAGAACACCTGGGTTCTAATGTGCACTGTGTTCCTTTTCTCTTTCATAAAGATGTTTTGAAGATCAAATGTGATAAGGGACATCTAAGTACTCTGGAAAGCATGGCTCCACTATCCCCATTGAGGACTGGCATTAACATCATTATGCAGTTTGCATATGATGAAACCTATCCTTAGATGAGGGCGTGAGAGACTGGTAAAGGGGCAGGGAGAATGCATTTATGCTGAATGCTTTAGAACTGAGCCATACTCAGAGTAAAGAGTTATATTCTCAAGGATAAATGTTTAAATTCAGGCTGCAGCAATGCAGTTATGGAGAATGGGTTATTGAAGGAAAAACCTGGAGCTCTTCAGAAGCTGCTTTAAGAATACACTAAATTTATTCAAATCAATAAACACTTATTAAGCTCCTGCTATACTGGGCCCCAAAGCAGATGCATAAATTAACAAGACAGTCTGTGCCCTAAAGGAGCCTGTAGTTTAATGGGGATGGAATGTTGGGGAGTTTTGTTTGTAAGGAAACTTGCTTTTTCATGAAGCTTGGGACTGAGCTCACTAGTGATCCTACTGACTTTGCCATCCTGGCCTCTTCTTTCTGAACAGAGTTCCAAGTCACCCAGCTTAACTTCCAGGTGGGTTTCTGTCTTCCCAAAAAGAATGCATGACCCATATTTACACTTTATGAAGGATGTATTTGTCTTGTGAGTAGTGATTACACTATACTGAGAGTAATTGTTATGCTCAGTCCTTGCCTCGGTGGGATGAGTTGGGTAGGGTGACCACACACACACACACACACACACACACACACACACACACACACACACTTTACCTGTCCTAGCTTTACATTAATTCAAAAACACAACAAGAACAGTTACTCTCAACTGGCTGGCCTTTAATTAAGGTGAAACTCGACTGTCATCCCCTAGTGTTCCCTTCCTCCAGTTTCCCCAGGGACACCTTTGCCAACCCTGTGTCATTCCCTCTAGATGTAAAGCATAAATCTTGTAAGCAGAGCATTGGGCATAGAGTCTCTGTGTTTGTCTTTAGTACTCTAGGCTCCCTGGCTATTCAGGGGTTTATCTCTGGTCCTTGCCTTCTCAGGCTCTGCTGTGGATTTCCTGGAGTTTTCATTGATGAGGAGCCTTTGTTTCTACTTACAGATCAATGCCTTTAAGTATTGGGACTTTTTACTTTGTTAAGGGGGCAAAAAGGATTGACCTGGCAAGTGTCAAGAACTTGAAAAGTATCATATTCAACTCACTTAAGGCTCCCCCAACCATGCCCAACTTTACATGGCCTTGCATCTGAAATGGCAATTTATCTTTTATCAATACATGTATAAAATGGAGTTAGGTTCTAATAATGGGGTTGGAAGGGAGTCTATTCAGGAATGCAAAAAGCAAATGACATCATTGCAATTTCTCTATCAACGTGTATCCGCTATCTAGTGTTGTTGCTCAGTCTTTTCAGTCTTATTCAACTCTTTGTGACCTAATTTGGGGTTTGCTTTGCTTTGCAATTTGCCATTTCCTTCTCCAGCTCATTTTACAGATGAAGAAACTGAGGCAAGCAGAGTTATGTGACTTGCACAGGGTCATACAGCTAGTAAGTGTCAGAGGCCAGATTTGAATTCAAGAAGATGAGTCTTCTTGCCAGGCCCAGCACTCTATCTACTGTACCCTTAGCTTCCCCATCTGCTATCTACTACAAATTTCTTTTCCTTTTAGGAGAAGGCTTCAATAGAGTGGTATTTTCTTGCAGATACACACACAGGTATATGATTATGAGTAACATAATGGTCATTCATGTGACCCATTGTTTTGCCACCATCTTAAAAAAGAGTTTACAGCCACATACTGTGCACAAAGGTCATACAGTAAAAGATTAAAAAGGAAGTTTACAGGGTAACACCAGCTTTAATTCGAATTTTAATTTTCTCTCCACATGCCAACCTCCAGGAGCTAGACTTATCTTTCTCAGCTATCTCTTCTCCTTAACCAATTGATCCATCAGTCAACAATCATGTATTGTCTTCATCTTGATGGTAGCCCATTTCTGGCTCAGAATGGGGACCACAGTAAAGCAATACTTTTTGGGGGTCTTGTCTTTTTGAGTTTGCTACCTCAACTTTAATCTCTGGGTTTGGAAGGTGTGGGAGTCCAGGGTCCCTCCAAGATTCCTTCTTCTCTCCTATACCCTATCACTCCCTCATCGATGAATCCATTCTCTTTTGTTTCAAGTATTTTTACTAACTTCAAGGTATCTCTCTTTTCCTAGACTCACTGACCAGGATATGGGAGCATAATGTTACTGCTCTCTGGCTGTCTGTATAAAAGAAACCTTTTTATTCATCTGGTCTCTAAGCTGTATGTTCTGGGTTTAAGATCTCTGTGTACCTCACTCTTGTTTGAAAATGTCTGCTTGAGAGAAGGTACTATCTTGTAGAGAGGGGTTAAGAGAAATATTCACTTTGATTCTCTCTTCTTCCTCTGTGAACTTCTATTCCAAGCTAACCTGGATGGAGAAATGTCTGTCCTTTATATTGCCCATCCTCCTTTGGACAGCGGGGATTGATCCTGCCTCTTCTACCTAGTAGACTGAAAAGAGCACTAGATATAGTGTGATGAAAACACCAGCAGTATTTGAGTCAGAAGATCAGAATTCAAGAAATCCACTCTGATGTTTACAAACTACTTCTCTGAGCCAGTTTCCTTACCTACAAAAAGAGGGTAATAATGCATATACTGGTCTCCTCACAAAGGTATAGTGAAGTTTCCTGGCATGCTGCTGATAGATCATGTTTCAAAGACACACAACAATGAAGTCAGCAGAGTGGCTCTGTAGACCTTCAGCTTGGTAGGCAGCCTAATACCTCCTTTTTCCCACTTTTTTAGGAGCCTCCCAAATACTGAGCTAGCTTTGGCAATGCATGTGTCAACCTCATCATCTATATGTACAACTCTGGAAAGTATATTGTCAAGACAAGCGAACTTATTCACAGCATTGAAAATTTCTCCATTTCCTGTAACTGATGGTTCCACATATGGATGATGTAGTGATAGCTGATGGAGAATCTCTGTTTTTTTGGTGTTGATCATCAGGCCAAAATTAGCACAAACAGCTGAGAATCAGTCCATACTCTGGCAACTCAGCCTCAGAGGCTACAATGAGTACACAATCATCTGGGAACAAAAAGTCATACACTCATATTCCCTTCACTTTACTCTTAACTTGTAGCTTTTTCAAGTTGAATAGTTTATGGTAAGTGAGGTAGCTGACCTTGATGCTGTTTTCATCCTCAATGAAGGCATCTTACAACACCATGCTAAAAAGCATGGGAACAAGCACACAGCCCTATTTCACTATATTAGTGACTAGGAAAGCATGAGACGACCATCCTTTATCCAGAACCTATGTAAGCATGTTATCATGAAACTGGTGTACAATACCGAAGAATTTCTCTAGGCAATCAAATTTCACCATGATCTTCCAAAAGCACTCAGAGGCCTTGGTCAGGCTGACAAATGTTGTATGCAGACCTCTATTCTACTCTTGACATTTCTTTTGTAGTTGTTGGGAAGCAAACACCATGTTGACCATTCCTTGACCCTTTCTGAAGCCACACTGGCTCTTAAGTAGATGACCATCTTCCAGGTGAGAGATCAGCCTATTAAGGAGGACTCTGGCAAGAATCTTATTAGCAATGACTGAGAGACCTCACACCCCTTCCCCCCATCCCATGATCATCACAGGACAACCTATTCTTCTATCCTTTATAGAGATGGACAACACAGGTATCCTTGATTTCCTGGGGGATAACCTCTTCTCACCATACAACCCAGAAAATTTCAGTTAGCTTTTGTATGAGCAATTAACTCCCTATCTTGCATATCTCAGCTGGAACAGAATCACCACCCTGCTCTTTACTACACAAGAGGAGTCTAATGACATTCAAAACCTCTTTTTTTGGTGCAAGTTTGACTAGAGAAGGATTGATTTCAACCTAAGCTAAATAGTCAATGGTTTCAGCATTGGTTGATGTTGACAGTCTTTTGTGAATTCTATGGAAGTGTTTATTCCATCTCTCCCAAATCATATCCATATCACTAATCAATGTGACTCCATCAGCACTGAGTAGTTGACATACAACATAGGTCTTTGGCCTATAAATAGCCTTCAGAACATCATAAAAGTGCCTTTGATAGTTACAATCAGTATAAAATTAAATTTTATCCATCTCCTTCCTGAGCCAAGAATCCTACATTTCTCCATGCTCTACTTGCATTTTACTTCTACTTCAGAATTAAACTCTGCTTTCTTGTAGAAGGACAAACTATGCTGCTGGTGAACCCTGTGAAGTTCTCAATTTTTTCATTTAATAGTTACTGAATTTCCCCATCATTTTTGTCAAATCAGTTGATGTCTTTGAGTGTTCTAGCTTTGATGAGTGAATGTGGTGTTGTACACCAAATCTCTGAAAGCTGGCTACTCCTTTTCTGCTCCACTGTTCCCAGCTGTGTGATGGCTCAGTTTTCTCTCTAAGTTAGCAACAAACTTCATGGATGGAGAAGCACTCTAATCTCTTGACATTAAGTTTTCTAATGGTCATCTTGCCTTGGGGCTGCTGCTTATGTTGAATGTGAATGTTTAGCTTAGAGAGGATAAGTCTGTGATCAGTCCAGCACTCTGTCCCACACATCACTTTCATCACTCTCGTATTCCATCTTTCTCTTCTCCTTACAATGACATAGTCTATTAAATGCCAAGGTTTGTTGCAAGGGTGCACAAAGTTTTATTGTACTTGGGTAAGTGGAAGGTGGTGTTGGTGATGAGGAGGTCATGAGACACACAAGTTTTCACTAGTAAGTGACCATTGCTGTTGCTGTTTCTGACTCCATTCCTATGAAGGACCACTTGCCATGTCTGCTAGTCTGTGACTACTCTGGGATTAAAGTCATCCAGAATTATCAGCTTATCTTCTTTTAGCACAATGGTAATAAGTCTCTAGGTCTTCATAAACTTTTTCTTTGACCTTATCAGTGCTCATTACAGTGGGAACATATGCACTGATGATGTTGACACAGTACTTTCCTGCAAGTGGCAATGTCATGAGCCTGTCATTCTCTCCTTTGGGGTGGCATACAAGCTTGGTGACTAGATTTGTTTTGATTGTGAAACCTATGCCAGTTTCATAGCACTCCCCATGACTTCAGCCATTCCAGAAAATCGTGTTTCCAGTTCTTACTTTGGTAAGCTGGCCTTACTTTGCCAATCTTATTTCACTCAGGGTTGTCATTTTACTCAGGGCTACAAAACCTGATGAGTTCCCTCAGGACAAGAGCTGTTAATCTTTCAGGTCTACTGGATTTCATGTTATTTATTTTTATTTTTATTTTCTTTTAAATGACTTGTTTATTTACTTTTAATTTACGAGATTCGGTTCCACATTCATCTGAGTTTCAGATTTTCTCCCCTCCCTTCCCCCCCACCCCCCCAGTGGTGGCGTGCAATCATGTACAGGATCTGCAAATACTTTCACATTGTACAATAGTTTGGTTATATAGAAGGGTTGTAACCAATGAGTGATCACTGGGAAAAGAAAAAAAAAAAAAGCAAAACCAGACATGAAAGAGAACGATA
>JAQQSV010007197.1:0-14082 GCA_028646515.1 Pseudochirops corinnae
TCCCTCTGAACTAGGTAAATGATATGTTTGATTAAAGTAAGATTGTTAACCCATTTTGAGTTGCTTTCCTTTAGAAAAGCAGATCTAAGAACCTGTGCTAGTAGCTGCCCTAGGTATGCTAGGGTGCTTGCTGTTACACAGTCCCCTGAGGAACTCTAGATATTATCTACATTTTAAAAAATGAGACTTGGAGAGAGCCAATTTAGCCAGAGAGCATAAAGAGGAAGAGGAGGAGAGTGAGATAAAAGATGAGTGGGTAGGTTAGAGTCAGATTGTGGAGAATCTTGAATGCTAACCTAAGGAGTTTGGTCTTTACTGTCAAGATCAGCGATAAGAGTTGCAAAGATGTTCTACCCTTATGACTGTGGTTACACTCCCCTCCTTGTCACCAACCTCAACAAGAGGGAAGTTGAAAGATGACAGGAAGTAGAAATGCCACTTGCATATGAATATTTTACTAGTGCCAGAAACCAGCCATTTATTATATTAAAGTAGATGAATCACATAATGGGAACAAGTGGACTGCAGGGCATTTACTCTAAGTTAATGTCTTATCAGAATAGGAGGTGGTCTGTACATGTGGGAAACAACAAAGGAGGGATGAGAGATGGACAAGTCAGAGTGCTGCATTAGTAATATCCAACAAAGACAAAGATGTGGGAGAAGATCTACAGTATTCTGGGTGGATTCTGAGTGAATGATCTATGGAAGAAGACAAAGACAGGAATCCCATAGGATGAGAGGGCAAAGAGGGATTTACATGCATGAATGAGCTCACAGGTTTCAAGTATTGAAGAGTGGATAAACACCTTGGGGGCTTGAATCACCTCCCCTTGTGTCATCACTATGGTTTGCTTGTGTTTCTGGGGGTAGGAGTGAAAGTGTGTACAATGCTTGTGTCAGGGTCATGCCCCATGTTGCTACTGATCATGTGCACACACAAACACACACACACATACACACACAGTTTGTGGTGGATGAAGTAATAATGAACAATTAGTCTAGCCTTGTCTCTGTATATATATTGATTAAGTTTGCGTTTATTTCCCATCCATAGAACAGGATGTTTCCACCAGCAGTTGTCTTGTACAGCATGAAATAATGGAAAGAGGACTGGTCACCTTGGTTTACATCCTTTCTCAGACTTTTTTTTAGCTATTTGGTCATCTGTCAGAGCTTTAGCTTCCTCCTCTCTAAAATGGTGGTAATCATACTACATTTGTGTTGCCTTTCTCATGGGATTGCTCTGTTATTGTGAGAAAAGAGCTTTGCCAAACCTAAAATACTAGATAAATGTGTGTTATTTTCTATAACTCAGACAGTGAGCAAAAGAAAGCCTTGGATAATTCCTTTAGGTTCTATTGGTCTCCGTTTTTTGCATGGTAGAGACAGATTAGGTGACTATTCTAAATCCCTGATTCTATTTCTTTTTTTAACTACTAAATTCACAGATTGGGATGATATTGTTGGAACAGTTAACTTGTACTTCTATAAGCACCTAATAGAATCCCTCAATATTATTCTTATGGAAAAAATAAAGAGATGTCACATGTAGCCTAGTGGGCTATCTCACAAAAAGGAGATTCAATAGCCTTGGACTTACATGGCCTGGATTTATCCTGAGTGCAGCCTGACCCAAAAGAAGGCTCTCAGGCTTTTCTTGAACTCTAATTTATTATGCCACCCCAGAACAGAAAGCTAAGGAAAATTTATGAAACAAAGCTGAAGTGTGGGTTTTGTCTAGAGACTCTTCTAATTATCTTGGACAAGTTGCTTAACTTCTCTGGGTCAGTTTCATCTGTCAAGGGAGGGAGGGAATTGGACAAGATGGTCTCTAAGGTCCCTTCCAACTGTGCGATCTTATGATCTATTGTGATTATGAACAAAACAACTTCAGGAAACAGTGAGAAGTGGGACGGGGGCAGCAAGTTTGCACCAAAAAAAAAAAATTGACAGGAGACCCAATTAAGTTAGTTCATCATTAGAGCATTTAAGGATGAATTTAAGGAAGACAACAAATGGACAAAAATAGAAAAGATTTGTCAAAATTTCTATTTCTTTTCTCTATTGATGACAGTGACTGCTATTTGACCTGTAATGACCCAATTCCTGGATTACTGCATGAGTAAGGAGAAAGGACAATAAAGAAAGCCAAAAGAGTAAGAACAGACCAAACTACCCAGGGAGGACTTCCCATGCTAGAGGTGACATAATTTTGATGGGATTGAAAGATAAATTCTTAAGATATCTGAAAAAGTAGAAGTTATCAAATACTTGGGGCAAGAAGAGAAACTACAAATATCATTATTGTTGTTGTTGTTGTTGTTAAAAAATTAAGAAAAAATTGATAATTACCCATTCAGATGTTTATTTTTCTATCTTTATGAGAATAATCTACCTATGTATGGCAGACATTGTGGATAAATAATTGAAAAACAAACATGCATATATATACAAGTATAATTTGTAAATTATATCCTACAAAAAACCACACTATAATAGTCATGCAATTGGCAGATAGTTGTGTTTTTTTCAATATTATTTCAAAATCTGAGTAGCATCTCTTTCCCTACCTGAGTTATTTTTGGTAGTGAGTATGTGCTGAATAAACCAACTTGTGTTATCTCTTTCCTGCCCCTACAATCTGCACCTCACAAGAATTCTGCCTGACATGCCTGACCCATGACACTGTGTCAAGTCACCTTAGTTTATAAACCCTGAACTAATCCCCATCAGCCATACCTACTTCCCCATATTCCATTTAGGATAAGGAGAGAGGAAGGGCTAGGGTCCCAAGGAAAGGTCACAAGAAAAGAGACTCTCTAACAGATACCTCCACTGGTATTAAAGGGCTTTTCCTGAACATCATGGCCTCCCTCACAAACCCAATCTCATAAGCAGAACTAGTGGGGGCGGGGAGGAAGGATCATTGGTCAAAATCATACTTTTTTTTTCCAAATCCCTTCCTGGGATTATGTATATTGAGCAAAAACTAAGTAAAATAATTGTGCAACTAAAATATTAAATTCCTCTAACACATAAGACCAAACTGCACAACCCCTCAATCTTATACAATTGATATCAGCACAAGTCTATATCTGAATCTATAATTCTGTCTGTCCTCTCACAATGAATAGATAATGGTGGAGTAGGTAGAAGGCAGAGCCAGAAAGACTCAGGTTCTTCCAGGGAGGCATTTTAGCTTTGAAAGCATGGATTGCTCACCTAGTCTCTTAGGGGCTCAGGCAACTCTCTAAGACTATCAATTACAGATCACTTAAAGCTAAGTGGCACAGCGGATAGAGTGTTGAGCCTGGAATTAGGCCACAGACATTTACTAACTGTATGACCCTGGATAAATCACTTAACTCTGCTTGCCTTAGTTTCTCATCCATAAAGTGAGCCCAAGAAGGAAATGGCAAACCACTCCCATATCTTTGCCAAGAAAACCCCAAATGGAATCACAAAGAGTTGGGCATGAAAGAAATTACAATTGCCCATCTCCACCAGTGAAGAGAATTCCACAGAAGGGAATTTCCAGTACTGATGAACTCCCAAGTCTATGTCCACCTGGTTCCTTCTCATAATGAGGTGTTAAACGTAGGTGTATATTTCACAAATAGAGAATGAAACAGTACTGGAGCTGGGGAGAAAATGTCAGATGAAGATGAGAAAGCTGATTCCTTCACACAGAAAGACTGTTTAGTTTGCCTAAGTTTGGCCAAGTAAATGAAACCAACAGGACATTGGTCCTCTGAGATTTTTTTTATCTTTACTAGACCAAACTGCCAATAATCCTACTCCCCATCTCCATCCCCCCCCCACACACACACACAGAATGGTTCCTTTTGAGAATAGACAAATTTTTGCTTGATTCTTTTGACAAATACTGAGCACCCTGGTCTCAATATTCACCACTTCTTCTCAAATGTTTCTGACATAAGACACAGGTTTTACATTTTTCTATTGGCAGAGGGGATACTAACATTTTGGGGACTTTTCAGAGGATTGCCAATATGAAAATGTCCATTTTGGAGATGTTTAATAGCTTTTAACAATTCATTCCTGCAGTAATACATTCACAAACTATAACAGGAATTTATCGTAATTGGCCTGTGCTAAGAACTTCTATTTCCTTTCTTTGTCCTGCTCATAGTTTAATCAAGCTTCGGTAGTCCCATTATCACCACTTTATACTATCTTGGATTAAATCATAATGAGCTTCAAATTCGCTACTTGTTTCCCTCAATTTTATGAAAAAATGTTTTGGCTTCTTTTTCCCGTTAGGAAGATTGGTCTCTAACTTCTGCTTTCTTTTCATGCTCAGCAGCAAAGGCAAACTCATTACAAAACCAAATGTTTAATCCTCCCACACTGAAGAAAGATACCTTCATTTAACTCAGAGAAGTCTTTTGAGATGGAAAGCTGTAGTTCACAGAACTGCAGACCAAGGCACACAGCATAGAAAAGGTAACAAAACAAAAGAAATACTTCTGACATTACAATGTCTGTTTCTGAATTCTTGATTGGGGGAAAGAGCCCATCTCACCACCACCAAAGCTCAGCTGCTTCTGAGGAGGTGTGAGATCAAAGGGTCCCTGACTAAATCAACCAATTCTTTCACTAAATCAACCAGTTCAACCTAGTGAGTCACACTGCTGCACATATTAAAAGGTTTTCCCTTCTCGGTAGCTGTCACAGTCCAGTTCCTGCTTAAAGATACATCCAACCCTCATTTAGGAAAAATACTTCTCCATTCTCTCATGCTTTTGAACAAAGCCAATGCAGTTTACCACAGAAAGTAAATTGGATGGTGCAAATGGAAAAAAAAAAAACTCAAGGGAATTTTAGTAGAAAAATTCATAATCCAGGTGAAAAATCAAGTACTTCAACTACTAGCCCTTTCCTCATCAAAAATTATAGAGGATGTGTTTAAAATCAAAAGGGGATCAGCTAACCTCACCTTCTCATTTGACAGAGCTGAAATTTACTTCAAGAAATGTTAATCTAATGGCCCAAGGTATTACAGGTAGAGTGACCAGTTCATGGCAAAACCAGAACCAAAGAATTTGAAGGGACTTAAAAGGCACGTAGCAAGATCCTCTTGAAGACAAGAAATGTTTTCCATTTTGTTTTTGTAAAACCAAAACGAAGAACAGTGTCTTGAACTTTTTTGGGGCAGGGGGAGGTTCCAGACCTATGATTTCATTAGGATCAGGAAATTCTGGTTTATAAACTTCTTTCACCATCTGTTTCAGTTGTGCCCAGTTCTTCATGATCCCATTTGGGGTTTCTCTTGGGAAAGATACTGGAGCAGTTTGTCATTTCCTTCATCAGCTCATTTTACAGGTGAGGAAACTGAGGTAAACAGCGTTTAGTGACTTGCCTAGGGTTATACAGCAAGTATCTGAGGCCTGATTTGAACTCAAGAAAATGAGTCTTTCTGACTCTAGACCTGGCCCTCTATCTGCTGCATCACCTAGCATCAGCAATTCATTTCTAATAGCTAACCACTGAGAGATTAAGTTACTTGCCTAGCATCACCCAACTGGTGTGGGACTGAGGCAGGACTTGAACCCAAGTCTTTCTGACTTCCAAGCTAGTCTTTTCTCTACTACCCCCATGCTGCCTCTCCCCTTTATGCATAGTAGGTATTTAATAAATGCTCCCAACCTTCACCAGGAATACTCTCAAGTGGTCATCCTGCCTCCACTTGTATATCACTGAAGTACAACTCCCTGGGTAATTCATGTAACTTTTCTACAGCTCTAATTCTTGGGATTCTGCTTTTCTGCAACTACCTATCACTCAGTGACTTTGACTCTGCTGTGTCATAAATTCTAGGCAGCTAGGTGGTACAGTGGATAGAGTACTGAACTTAAAAGTCAGGAAGACCTGAGTTCAAATTCAACTTCAGACACTAGCTAGCCCTGAGCAAATTGTTTTTTTTTTTTTTTTGCTGTTTGCCTTAGTTTCCCCATAGGTGCTTCCCCAAGCAGCTATCTTTCAGGAATGTTGTGAGGATCAAATAAGTTAATAATTGTAAGGTGCTTAGCCTAGTTCCTGGCACCCAGTAAGCACTATGTACACGCTAGCCAGCTTCTTAACTGTCTTCCACATAACAAGCCTTCAAATATGTGAAGATCCTTATCATATCCACCCCAAATTTTCTCTGAGTCCAATGTTCCTCCTGCATGTGTGATGTCTTTGTGTCTCAGCACTTCCCCTATCCATCTAGATCAGGCAGCAATGATCTTTAATAACAGTGTTCTCTGAAAGCCAGACGGATTGTAGCAGAGTGTGTTGATCTCAATTCTATAGAGAAAAAGTTTCACTTCCTATGTCACTTACCAGCAAATTATCAACTAAATGGGGCTTTGAAGGTTTGGGGAGTATTAGCCATGACACATGGAGCTGAGTTCACAGGTCTTTCTGAGCTCATGACTGGTCTTTTGTCCTGATTGGCCTTGGTATGACTTATAATGAACCCAAGGCTGGCACATACATAGTAAACTTGGAAGGCAACTGTTATCCCAGATATGGCAGCCAGTCCACTGCAGGTTTAAATAATCATCCTGAAAATGACATTTGGAAGAATTCACTCTCATCCTTGCAGAATGTCATGGAGGGGTAGGGAGAAGTGCTACAAAACCTATACAGTAAGATTTCTCACAGAAGTTAGCTTAAGGCAAAAAACTGTAGGACTAAATATTGAAAGTAATTGCACTTCAAAAAGTAATAGATTCTTTAAAAAGAAACTGTATTAAATGCTTCAGGATTCCATATACAGTCCTTTTTCTGTCCTTTGTATAGATGAAGTCAGTCAGTGAACAAACATTTATAAAGTACTTACTACATGACAGTCACTGTGTTAATCTCTAAGAATACAGAAACAAAATAGAGTCCCCTCTTTCTGAGAGTTCACATCCTAATTGAGGAAACAACATGTCAATAACCAGTTACATAAAAGATATATGCAGAGTAGGTAGAAATTAATCTGAGAAGTGAAGGTGCTAGTAGCTGGGATGACCAAGAAAGGTCTGCAGAAGGTAGCTTTTGAGGTGAGTCTTGAAGGAAGATAGGTAAGCTAGAAACAGGGGGTGAGGAGAGAGAGTACTGTAGGCATGAGGACCAGTAAATACAAATACACATAGCTGGGAAATAAAGTACTATGTATAAGGAACAGTATATTTCTTTATGATTGCCAATTTTTTCTTTTTTTCTTATTTAATATTTTATTATTACTAATTACATATAAAAAACAATTTACCATCCTCTTTTTCCAAATTTTGAGTTCCAAATTCTCTTCTTCTCTTCCCTGCCTTCACTGAGAAGGCAAGCAATTTAACATACAGTATACATGTGTAGTTACTCAAAACATTTCCATGGAAGACATTCAATAAAAGAAAACACAGACAAAAAAAACAAATTAAGTAAAGAAAAAGTATCTTTGATCTACATTCAGGCTTGACAAGTTCTTTCTCTGGAGATGGACAGCACCTTTCATCACAAGTCCTACAGAATTGTCTTGGATCATTGTATTGTTAAGAATAGCTAAGTTACTCATAGTACATCTATGACAAATAGAACAGTTATTAAGCACTATGGGCCAGCTATGGCACAAGGCATTGCATGAAGAGCAGCAAGATAATTGATGGGAAGGATAGTGTAAAGGTAGCTTCAGCTACAATGGTCACTGTAGTATCACATATTGTGACTGGAATCACATGGAAGACAAAAAAATGAATCAATAATGAAAAATTTGTTTAAGAGGCAGTGTATGCAATAAAAGGAGCACTGACTTTGGAATAGAAGACCCAGATTAAAATACTGACTGCTACTTAATATCAATGTGGTATTCATCAAGATATTTAATATTTCTGTGCCTCAGTTTCCTCATCTGTAAAATGTAGAGGTTGGACTAGAAAGCCTCTGATGTCCCTTCCACCTCGAGATTTATGATCCTGTGTTTTCAATTTTTTTCTGGGTCACAGTACTACAATATCTCGTTGGAAGGCAAGAGAGTGAATAACATTTATATAGTACTTGTTTAAAAAAAATTTTTTTGACCCAGGCACTGCACTAAGCATATGAAGCAGTATATTCTTACTGTTTATAATTATCGACTCATTTTCTACTCACAGTGATGCTGAAAAGTAGATACTTTTTTTTTCCAAACATAAACTTTATTCTGCTTCTCTTAGACATTATCAGTCTTCCCACTTGATGCCCTAGGTCATCTTCTGTGTTGCAGGGGGTTTTTTTAGTCCTTTAATTCTAAAATTTTATTTTTAGCTTTCAACATTCATTTCCACAAGATTTTCAGTTACAATTTTTTTCTCCCCATCTTTCTCCTGCCCTCACCCAAAATAGCAAGCTTACTGAATACCCCTTCCCCCAATCTGTTCTCTCTTGTATCCTTCCCCTTCACCTCCCTAACTTTCTAGTAGGGCAAGATGGATTTCTATATCCCAGTAGCTGTATATCTTATTTCCCAGTTGCGTGTAAAAAGCAAATTTTTAAACATTTGTTTTTAAAACTTTGAGTTCAAGATTTTTTTTCCCCTTGTTCCCTCCTCATCCACCACCACTGGGAAGATAAGCAATTGAATATAGATTGTACATGTGTAGTTATCCAAATCATTTACATAGTATTTAAATTGTGAAAGACTAACTATATTTCCCTCCATCCTATCCTTCCCCACACATATTCTATTTTCTCCTTTGACCCTATCCCTTTTCAAAAATGTTTGTTTCTAACTATCCTCTTCCCCAAACTGTCCTCCCTTCTATCCTCCCCCCTCTTATCCCCTACCCCCCTATTTTCCTGTAGGGTAAGATACGCAATTGAGTGTGAATGTTATTCTCTCATTAAGCCAAATTCAATGAAAATCAGGTTGTCCCATTTGCTTTCACCTTCCTGCACTTCCCCTCCATTGTAACAGTTTTCTCTAGCCTCTTTTTTTAATTAGAAAATTTACCCTAATCTATCACTCCCTTTCTCCTTCTTCCAATAAATTCCTCTCTCACCTCTTAATTTTATTTTTTTAAATATCATCCCTTCATATTCAATTCATCCTATGCCTTCTGTCTATGTATACATAAACACACATATGCCCAGACTCACATATATATTTGTATATACAAACATCCTCCTATACATATATATGTATGTATACATATATATATATACATATATATTCCCTTCAGCTATCCTCATACTGAGAAAAGTCTTATGAGTTACAATTATTGTTTTTCCATGTAGGAATGTAAACAGTTCAACTTTAATAAGCTCTTTATGATTTCTTTTTCCTATTTACCATCTCATACTTCTCTTGCTTCTTGTATTTGAGAGTCAAATTTTCTGTTCAGCTCAGGTTTTTTAATCAAGAATGTTTAAAAGTCCTGTATTTCATTGAATAGCCATATTTTTCCTTGTAGCATTATACTCAGTTTTGCTTGGTAGGTGATCCTTGATTTTTGTCCTAGCTCCTTTGATCTCTGGAATATCATATTCCAAGCCCTTCGATCCCTTAATGTAGAAGCTGCTAGATCTTGTGTTATCCTGATTGTGTTTTCACAATACTCAAATTGTTTCTTCCTGACTGCTTGCAGTATTTTCTCCTTGACCTGGGAACTCTGGAATTTAGCTATAATATTCCTAGGAATTTTCTTTTGGCGATCTTTTTCAAGAAGTAATTGGTGAATTCTTTCAATTTCTATTTTGCCCTCTGGTTCTAGAATATCAGGGCAATTATCCTTGAGAATTTCTTGGAAGATGATGTCTATGCTCTTTTTTGATCATGGCTTTCAAGTAGTCTAATCATCTTTAAATGATCTGTCCTGGATCTATTTTCCAGATCAGTGGTTTTTCCAATGAGATATTTCACATTGCCTTCCATTTTTTTCATTTGTTTGGATCTGTTTTATAGTATCTTGATTTATCATAAAGTCATTAGTTTCCAATTGCTCCAATATAATTTTGAGGGAATTATTCTCTTCAGTGTGTTTTTGAAATTGCTTTTCCATCTGGCAAACTTGGCTTTTTAAGGCATTCTTCTCCTCATTGGCTTTTTGAGCCTCTTTTGCCATTTGAGTTAGTCTATTTTTTAAGGTGTTAATTTCTTCAGTGTATCTTTGGATCTCCTTTAGCAGGCTGTTGACTCACTTTTCATGATTTTTTTGCTTCATTCTCATTTCTCTTTCCAATTTTTCCTCCACTTCTCTTACTTGATTTTCAAAATCCTTCTTGAGTTCCTCCATGTCCTGTAACCAGTTCAGATTTTTCTTGGAGATTTTTGATGCAGGAGTTCTGACTTTGCTGTCTTCCTCCCACTCCATGCCTTGATCCTTTTTGTCCCCAAAAAAGGATTCTGTCATCTGTTTGTGCTTCCATTGCTTGCTCATATTGGCAACCGATTACTTGACTTTTAAGCTCTTTGCCACAGTAGAACTCTGCTTCCAGAATGGAGAGAGCTATGTCCCAAATCTCTGGGGGTTTTGCAGCTGCCGGAGCTATTAGATGGGTGCCCTCTCTACAGCCCTGACATGCTCTGGCTCTCTGGCCACACACCCCAGGACCACCACCCAAGGCCACAATTCAGATCTGAGCAGGTTAAAACAAGAGTACTTAACCTCTGAATGGTTGCTTGGTCTCCTTACAATCTACAGGCGAGGAACTCTGAAGCAGCCATGTGGCAGCAGCTGTAGCCACTGTACCTCCTATTCTTCTTGCTCTGGGAGTAGCAGACAGACCACACTCTTCTATCTCCCTCTGGAACAACCACATTCCACACTGGCCTTTTACTTTGTCTTTGCCATTTATGGATTGAGAAGTCTGGAAACTGCTATAGCTGCTGGTGATTGATTCTTGTGAAGGGTGCTCCAGCTGCAGCTTGTTAGGACCACCCTGGGACTAAAACTACAGCTCAGGTGGGACTGTCCTCAGCTCCCAGCATGCTGCGCTGGATCCTTCTTGCCAGCTTGCTGGGCTTCCTTCAGTGGGAACTTTGTTTCTCTCTGCCACTTTGTGGGTTCTGTAGCTCTAAAGTTTGTTTAGAGTCATTTTTTACACGTATTGGAAGAGGTGGAAGCCAGAGTAACACGGAAGTACTGTTTTTCCTCTGCCATCTTGGCTCTGCCCTTAAAAGTAGATAAAAGTAAAGCCAAGCACAAGCAGCTTTCCAGAGGGACTGCTGCTGTGAACAGCATTCAAAGTTCTGATTACAAAGTATAGCAAACTCTGTTTATTCAATAACAAATCAGAGCAAAACATTCATAGAAAATCAAAACACAGCATTCACCATGTCACAACTCAACAACTTATCACTAAAATGGCCACATAGTTTTCACCAAAGCGGTCACGTAGTTTTCAACAAAGTACAATCATTTACTAACTCAATCATTCAATCATCCTTACCTCCTTGGGACACAAAGTACAAAAGTCAAAGTACTCCACCCCTGGGTAGTACATTCATTTAGTCATTCACAAAGTCTTAAGTCCTCAGTTCAATCACAAAGTACAAAAGTCAAAGTACTCCACCCATGGGGTGCAGCAATTTCATGAGTCACTACTCAGTACCCTCTTAAAGGGTAGTGGAAAGTACCAAAGCCATCCACCCCTAGGTCACAAGTAAATTACACTTTCATCAGTCACTACTCAGTACCCTATTTCATCAGTCACTACTCAGTGCCCACAGAGAGGTATTTTCATCTTGACTCAGGGCAGGCTTTTAGTTTCCATGATACCTCTTCAATGGTTCCTGCTCCTGCCCAAATCTAACCAACTGCCACCTGAGTTCAAAGGCAGACAGCTCCCAGTTCCAGCTCTCCATGCAGTTCCTGCTCCATGTTGGAGCTCACAGTCCAGTCCACCTCAAATCTCTCACAGTCTCTGTACCTGGGAAGACAAGGTTGAACAAAGTCACAATAACATTCATACACATTAACAAAGTCACAACAATATTTGTACAAAGTACTGGCACCACAGTCATGCTTCCTCAGTTTTCTGCAGCTCTGGCTGGCCCTCAGAAGTCCTCAGCAGCTCCGTCTGGCCCTTGTAAGTTATCAGAACTGTAAGCTCCATTCTCAAAATCAAAATCACTTTATCCAGCCTCCACATGGCTTGCTCCAAGAAATTCTGTCTCAGTTCTCAATTCTAATTCCTCTTCTCACTTCTTCTCAATTCTCAGTTCAGTCTTCAGTCCAGTAACAGCTGCACTGCCTCCACAATGCTTACCCTAGGAAATTCTGACTGTCCAGCTTGTGCTCTTCCTTATATACAGTATTAGCCTCTGCCTGTTCAACCCCTTCCTGTCACGTCAGCAACAGGGGTTCATACCTTGTTTCTTTAACAGAGGCTTAATTTGAAACTAGATGCTAAGTACCTCTCAGCTTGGCAATACAAATTTCAATATACAAATACAAATTTTCAAATTTCATTACTATTACAATATTATTATTACTCCCATTTCAGAGATGAGGGAAGTGAGACAAACAGGTGAAGTGTCTTGTGCCAGATGACACAGCTAGTGTCTGAATCTTCATGATACCAGGCCAAGTGCTATATCTACCACACCATCTAGATATCTATTCCTCCTCAGGTTATAGCTAGATTGTACGGGAAAGCAAAAAAAACACCTCATTCTCCACCTGATGATTGAGCCTTTCTTTGTTTCACCCCAAAATTCTGAGTTTATTTCAATGCAGAGATTTCTGAGCCCTAATCCATCTCTCTTCATTATGCTCATCTATCTGCTTAATTTTCCCAAATAGATGCTTCTCTCTAACTTACAAAAATCCTTCTCTGGGCAGGACAGAAGGGTAGCTACATTCTTGTCAGACCATAGTAACTCTTCGTTGACTATGTACCTACACACAAATTTGGTGTGGTTTTCAGGACAATAACAAAATGCATAACCATTTTCTTTTAGTAAAGGTTAGAATGTAATCATAAGCAGGAATTGGAATGTGTTAACTGGGTGTAGTGGAAAACAGTTTTTCAGACAGAAGTATGACTAGTTAGATTCCTTTTTCGTAGAATTGGATGACACTGAATAATTTGTATTTGATATAACTCAGAAATTCACTTTTCTTCCCCACCCCCTCAGTGAACCTGCCTACACTATTAAGTGATGCAAGGCTAATTCGAACTATAACTAAAAGAAATGTTTTCTAGAGTTGACATCCTGGAGAGATTACAGAGTGAGAATTATGTTAGGGACAGCTCTCCCCTAGTCACAGTAAATAATATAAGGGGCTCAAAATGCAGAAAATACAGCAATTGTAGGAAGAGGGAAAGTAAAAGGTCATGAACACAGGAGAAAAGAGGCAACCTGTAGAAAGAGAGAAAGGTGAAGAAGAATCCAAGGGCAAGGGCTTCTCAGAGCACCCCTCCTAACAGTGTCGTAGGGAATTCTCCATTTAACCCTTCATGATCAGGTCCAAGGAATTATCCTTAGAATTAACAAAAATCAGTTAAAGACAGGGAGTCAGAACCCAGAAGAGTGGAACCAGAAAAGCTGGAGAATGGACTTTGATGCTATGGTCAATTGGAATCTAGCTGCAACAGCATCTTAGTTCATCACCTTCAATTCTCTGAGGGAAAGGGACCTTGCCCAATCCCACTAGTCTGAGAGAACAAGAGTTATGGAGCAAGAGATAGGAGAGGCCTCTTGAATGAAAAGGATTGGGAGCAAACATGGTTTCAGCAAAAGCGCCATAGAAAAATCATCAAAATGATTAATTCAAGCAGCCAAAAACTGAGAGAAGGAAACAAATTTAAAACATTTTAAAAAAAATAACTATCTCGGTAGAGAGGCATTGTGGGTTAGATCTGGGGTCAAGGGATCCAAGTGAAATTTGTTCTCTGCCACTTACTTTGTCTGTGAACTTGGGGAAATCCTGTGATTTCTCTAAAACTTAGTTTCCTCACCTGTAAAATAAAGATGTTTGAGTAGATGACCTCTGAAGTCTCTTTGATTTCTTAAAATATGATCCAATTATCCTATGACAAGTACATCAAAACAAAAGAAAGTGAAACAAAATCATTTGAAGAAAGGAAATATGTTAAATACAAATAAAT
>JAQQSV010007199.1:0-14081 GCA_028646515.1 Pseudochirops corinnae
GAAGATACACATTTCTGATTATCTGTCTCTGGAATTCTTTATATATACACACTGGCCTCCTGTCTCAGCCAATCCCCTTCTTCCACATCAACAGGGGAGTTTATGCCCTCTCAACAGGGGACAGAGTTCACACCTTCCATACTGAGCTCACACCTTCCATAATAAGCCCTAAGTTACCAAGGGCCAAGTATCTGCTAAATTGATCACTGTTACAGAGAGTGAGGCAGATGACTTCATGCAACTCTGCCTCACTTACATACAATTTATACATGGATCAAAAGACATCACCCACACCACTTTTTCATTTTTGCCTGTCTCAAAGTCCTGTGGCAAAAGGCAAATGACAGATCAGCAGTTGTAGATACGCTGGGAGATGTAATCATAACCCTATACACAGGTGTCAACAGGCCATAATATCATCTTCTCACTGAACTGAAGCAGCATTGGGATCTGGCAACCTCCATGTCTGAGAAGCCTTCTTGAAGGACTGCACTGCTCACCTCCTATTGGGAGGAATGGGCTAGAAAAAGTACCCTAAAACTTGTCTGCTTCACTCAACTCTAGACACACTCTCTCTCTCTCTCTCTCTCTCTCTCTCTCTCTCTCTCTCTCTCTCTCTCTTTCTCTCTCTCTCTCCACCCACCACAGGAATATGGAATATGGAATGTGTGCACTTATGGACAACACAAAATCCAGTAGACCTGAAAGATGAATAGCTCTTCTTAAAAGAGAACCCAGCAGGTTTCACATCCAAATAATAGCTCTTAGTGAAAGAAGATTGGCAAACAAAAGCCAGCTTATGAGTCAGAGCTAGTTTTTCTGGAGTGGCCAAAATGAAGGGGAGTGCCATGAATCTGACAAAGTCTTTGCAGTCAAAATGTAGCCAGTAAGCTTGTATGCCTACCAAAACCAGCTAATAGTCTCATGATAATGCAATTGCCACTTGCAGAAAATGCTATACCACCATCATCAGTGCAAATGCTCCCACCATAACAAATCCTGATGAGATCAAAGAAAAATTTATGAAGACCTGAAGACCCGTACCATCAATGTGCTGAGAGAAGACAAGCTTATAATTCTGGGTGACTTTAATACAAGAGTAGTCATAGATTACCAGACATAGCAGGGAGTCCTTGGGAGGAATGGAATCAGAAACAGAAACAGTCACTTACTACTGAAGACTTGTGCATCCTATTACCTTCTCATTACAAACACTATCTTCTATTTGCCCAACACAATAAAACTTCACGGATGCACTCTCACAGCAAACACTGGCATTTAATAGATTATGTCATTGCAAGGAGAGGAGACAGACAGGATGTGAGAGTGAAAAAGACAATGCGTGGTGCAGAGTACGGGACTGATCACAGACTTATCCTCTCCCAGCTAGATATTCACATTCAATAAAAGCAACAACTCCAACACAAGATAATTACCAGAAGACTTAACATCAAGATTAGCATGCTCTTCAACCTAAAACAGTACAATCCTAACTTGGGTGGGGGAGAGGGAGGGGGGAACTGAATCAACACATGACTGACAACAGTGAGGCATAAAAGGAGTAGGCAGCTTTCAGAGTTGTGGTATACAGCACTGTATTTACTCGTCTGAGCCAGAACACTTGCAAACATCAAGACTGGTTTGGCAAAAATAATAGGGAAATTCAGAAGAATTGATGAATGAAAAAGAAGAACTCCACAAGGTTTACCTACAAGACAGTCCATTCATCTCTAAGAAGGCTGCTTTTAATTCCAGCAAAAGTGAAATACAAGAGAAGCTTAGAAAATGCTGGATTCTTTGTTCAGTAAGAAGGCAGACAAAATTCAGTTTTGCACTGTTAGTAACAATCCAAAGCACTTTGATGATTCCCTAAAGGCTATTTATGGGTCAAAGACCTATGATGCATCTCAACTATTCAATGCCGATGTAGCCACATTGATTAGTAATAAGTACATGATCCTGGAGAGATGGGTTAAACCGTTCCATAGCATTCTCAGCATACCATCATCAATCACTGTTGAAGCCGCCGAATTCAATTCCTCTTTTACTGAATTTACAGTGGAAGAAGAGGTTTTGAATGCCATTAGGCTCCTCTCATGTGGCAAAGTGCTTACTGCTGATTCTTTGCCAGTTGAGATTTAGAAGGCAGAGGGTCCACAAAAGCTGAAAGAAATTTTCCAAGTTATATGGCAAAAAGAGGTCATCCCTCAAGAATTCATAAGTGCTTCTATTGTTTATCACTATAAAGGAAAGGGAAATAGGTTGCCCTGTGACAATCACAGAGGTGTCTTTCTCTTAGTCATAGCCAGCAAGATTCTTGCCAGAGCCCTCCTTAATAGGCTGATCTGTCACCTGGAATGTTATCAACCTGAAAGGCAGTATAGCTTCAAAAAGGGCCAAGGAATAGCCAGTGTGGTATTTGCTGCCCAGTAACTCCAGGAGAAATGCCAGGAGGAGAACAGAGTTCTGTACACGATGTTCATTGATCTGACCAAGGCCTTTGTCAGTCACATGGGCTTGTGAAAAATTACATCAAAATTTGGTTGCCCAGAGAAGTTCATCAGGATTGTATGTCAGTTTCATGACAACATGCTTACCTGGGTTCTAGATAATGGACAAAGCTCTCAGCCTTCCCAATCACCAATGGAGTGAAGTGGGCCTGTGCACTTGCTCCCATACCTTTTAGAATGTCTTCTGTGATGTTGTCAGATACCTTCATCAATGATACCAAGGTCAGCTCTGGCACTAATGGTAAATTATTTAACTTGAAAAGGCTACAAGAGAAGACTAAAGTGGAGGGAAAGTTCATATGTGATTTTTTGTGTGTTTGTTTCCAGGTGATTGTGCAGTCAATGCAGCCTTTGAAGCTGAGATGCAACAAAGTATGAACTGAGTCTCTGCTTCTTGTGCTAATTTTGAACTAATAATTAACATGAAGAAAGTAGGTTCTCCATCTGCCAACATCACACTAGCCACACATGAAACCATCAGTTAAGGCAAATAGAGAAATTTTGAATATTTTGGATACCTTCACTTACCTTGGCAGTATATTTTCCAAGGGTGTACATATAGATGATGGGATTGATGCACATATTGCCAGAGCTAGCTCAGTGTTTAGGAAGCTTCAAAGAAAAGTGTGGGAGAGAAGAGGTATTAGATTGCCTACCGCACTGACGGTCCACAGAGCCATTCTGCTGACTTCATTGTTATATGCCTGTAAAATTTGGACAGTACACAAGCAACATGCCAGTCATCTGAATCTCTTCTATGTGAGTTGTACCAGGAAGATTCTGAAGATCACCTGACATGATAAGGTACCAGACACTGAGTTCCTTTCTGAGCCAACTGTCAAGCATTCAAACTCTACTACAGAAAGCACAACTCCAATGGACTTGCCACATTGTTCAAATGCCAAATGTATGTTTGCCTAAAAGATTATTTTGTGGAGAATTCACTCAAGGTAAGTCCTCACATGGAGGTCAGAAGTGGTACACAGACACTCTCTAGGTCTCTCTGAAAAACTTTGGAATCAACGGCATAATTTGGGAGACACTGGCAAAAGACCACCCAGCATAACGTGCCCACTGTGCTCTATGAGCAAAACAGAATTGCAATAGCTCAAAAGAAATATGAGATGCATAAATTTAGAGACATCTCCCCTCCAACTATTTGTGCCCAACCTGTGGTAGAACCTTCCAAGCTCATATTAATCTGATCAGCCACAATGAGAGATACTATACTTTGACCTCAACATGATGATGTCATTTTAGTCTTCTTAACCAACAAAGGGAAACATCCAACCAACAAACCAGGAAAACGCCAAAGAAAACCAGAAAGAAAAAGGTACTAAAAACACAAAGGAAATGACAATGGAAGGTATCTCATTCGAACAAAGCAGATACTTTGGGTAAGTGGTCCTGAAGTGACTGCCCACTCGAATGAGATCCAGTGAGATATTATATGGAAATATATTGAATAGTCAATCAACAAGCATTTATTAAATACCTACTATGATCAAGGCACTAGGATTACAAAGGAAGGTCAAAAAATATTCTATTAAGCCCTACCTTGCATCCTAGTTGATGGTTTAACATTCCATCCAAAGTTTTCCCAATCTTCCCACCAGCTCAACACACATGGGCCAAAAGAGGAAGCACAGGAGGTTTCACATCAAGTGTCACTGGTCTGTCACTATCACTAGCCCCAGTTTTCCTGGGCCCAAAGCACAGACCAAGTAAATGACTATCACTGACTGGTCTGTTCATCAATATAGATAAGGAGGTTAAAATAGTGTTCCCTCCCATCCCAACACACACACACACACACACACACACACACACACACCTCCCTTTCCCTTTTTTATTATTAAGTTATCTTGTTTTATTGTAAATGTAGCAATTATCAAATATAAATATTTTAATACATGCAAGAGAAAAGGAATCTTTTCTAAGAAATTAACTTCCTTTATATCAGTGGTTTTCAACCTTCCTAATATCATGACCCTTTAATACAGTTCCTCATGTTGTGGTGACCAATTATTTTCATTACTGCTTCATAACTGTAATTTTGCTACTGTTATGAATCTATCTGATGTGCAAGATGTATTTTCATTGTTACAAATTGAACATAACCCACAGGATGAGAACAGCTGCTTTATAGGATAATGATGATATAGCTGGCTTTTCTAAAGTGCAATAAGACTTGCAAAGCCCTTTACATATATGTAACTTGGTTTTCAAGAAGTATATAAATGTATACAAGTGTATACTTTAAAAGGGCATTAGTGAAACTCTTCCATTTGTTAATTTCCCTTTCTGTACTTTACACATTTTCATCCCTGCATTAAAAATAATATCTAATGATGCTCTTGTTTATCATATCAATCGCTACTCATTAATGTATTACCTCACCCACCCCAGGGTAGAATTCCTCCCTTGTAACAAATATGCATAGTACCACAAAACAAATCAACACATTATCTATGTTTATCTCTGATCCTAACAATCAGGCTTCCACAGAACCAGGTAGTGCAGATCCCTTATGCAGTAGACTTGGGGACTTCTGCAAACTTAGCATAAGAGCTTGAAAAGAGACTTCAACCCTTTCATTTTACAGTTGAGAAAACTGAAATCAAGGAAGGGGGAGAGTTGCACCCAACGTCAGGCAGGTAGCAGGATTTGAACCAAATCCTTTGCCTCCAGAGTTGATGTACTCTCTGGGCTCTATATCACTATACCATGATGTCTTTCATGGACTTTGTCCTTGATCAGGGAGAGAGCGACCACCATTGGGATGTCTTAGCACCCTGTTGGGAGTCAACACAATAGACAAGTGCCTACTAACTTCAACATGAACCTGTGACCAAAGAAACCAGAACCCTATGAAATAAAGCAAGTAGACCTTGCAGAGTGGTCTCTTTGAACTTAACCTGCTTTCCCTCTCTCTAGTGGTGTGGGAAATATTACTCAGCTTAGAGTATTCTCTTTATTTAATAGGACATAGGGGAGCTCAAGTTCATGTTCTAACACTACTAGAAACCTTGACTGAAGCAGATAAATGTGACATCCTACATGGTCCTTCAGCAGACTCTGACCCAGAGCTTCTTTTCCAGTTTCAAGAACTAGGATTCATTTTTTACGCCTGTCGAGTCAGAGAATTGCTCTCACAAATCATGCAACTGTATGATTAACCTAGTCCTGGGAGCAGGAGTTCTATGCATTCACACCTCCTCATTGGTCAAGTCAGAAACTATAATTCCACAGGAGTTGCTGAAGAAAAAAAAGAGCAACTCCATGGAAGGAATTCATCTAGTTTGCTCTCACTCCCCCCTAGAGTCTCATTACTACTCAGCAAGAAAGAGCAGGAACTTAAGACCCTGCCACAACTCCAGTGACTGTTATGCTTTGCCTTGGGGTCTGGGCTAATGGACAAAAGCTAAGACATTGAATGATATATCTAAAGCCTGCAAATATATTAATAAGCTATAATGACAGGCAGACATAGCCACCAAACTATTCTTATAAGAGAAGAATGATAAGCTATTCCTCCAACATCGTACTTTGTTGGCAACCTGGTCCTAACCCCAGCATGTTCTTTCATTCTAGTGATTATAAATAGCCTGATCCTTGGGGCTCAGTTCTTCCCCTTTGCTATACTTCCTCCATAACTGAGGCTACTCACTTGTTTCTGAAAGTAATGTGCCAGCTCCATAACTTCCCCTCTCATATCCCCCATGATTTGGTTCCCCAAAGTAAAGTTTCTTCTTTCTGCACCATATAAATCTCAGGTCAATAGACAACCAAAGCACATGAAGTAGACAATATCTCTACTGGTTCACCTCCTGTCATCGAGATGACTGAGCTGCCCTGCTGCCTCTAGAGACTTGTTATAACAATGCAGTTCACATGCTCACTTAACTTTATGTGAATGATGGTTTCTCTCCTTGGTTTTTCTGCAAACTCACTTCGAAAGCCACAATCCCAATTTGATGGCTACTTGGCTGAATTAAAGACTGCTGACATAAACTTGCAGTACAAAAATCTTTGAACTAGCTACGGTCATGAAAACAAACCAGGAGGCCAACTTCCACTGCAGTCCGAGGGAGCCCCTAAGCATACAGGATGAGGATTGTCTTTCTTCCTGAAGAAATAGACAAAGATACACCTATACGATTATTTAAGTTATACACAAAAAACCATACATACATGCATATGTCTGTATTGTGTACAGGGGAGCCGATTTTGGGGAGCCCTGCTATGCTGCAGCATGGCTGAGAAAGAGTGGGAGCCCTGTCATCCCCAGACAGGGCTGAGAAAGAATCACTGACCCAAGGTACTACTGAATGCATAAAAGAGAGATGGGAACTCTCTGAGTGGTGAAAGTAGAAAGCCCATTTTAATACCCTGTGTCCAGGCTTTCATAGGATGTTTCTTAATTGCTTTCCCCTGCCAACATTGCATACTTCTTTGTCAGGTGTATTTGCCATGAATATCTCGAGGACCTAATCCTCACACCTGTAAGCTTGAGCATCTTCCCAGGGGATGGGGAACCGATCCAGGCCTATCAGCAGGGCAAACATCTGAGAGGGCTTGTTCAGGTGTCAGGGTCCAAGTTCCACTGCCTGTGGTCCTCAACACATATACACACACATGTGTATATGTGTATATGATACATGTATATGTGTACATGCTTCCATATAGACATATACATGTGTGTGTATATTAGCTGTGTGACCCTAAGCTAGTCACTTAATCGCTTGCCTTAATCTACTGGACAAGGAAATGTCAAACCACTCCAGTATCTTCAATAAGAAAACTCAATGGACAGTATGGTCCACAGGATCACAAAGAGTAGGACATTACTGAAACACTAAACAACAACATATATATACAAGCATATATATGCTAATGTATATATGCAGATAAATATATAAACCTCTGTATACATATATACACATATACATATATAGATATATACATAGACATATACATAAACATACTATATATATAATAGACATATATCTATACATGTATGTATGTATGTGTGTATGTCTGTGTGTGTATGTATGTATGTATACCATTAACCTTCCTAGAAACTGACAGTGACAGACAGGGTGACGGTTACCTTTTCTATCACACAGGTAGTGAGCCCCATAGCTTGCTGACTGGAATTACTCATATTCATAAACTTCTACCCTTTGTCCTATCAACCCTTTTTGTAACAAATGAGCCTCAATTCCAAACTACATTCACCAAATCCATTAATTATGGACAGCTTTAAAGAAAAGCCTAGGGAAATTTGGGATCAGGGAGAATCCTGGAAGGGCTGTGAAGAAGACATTAGGAAACAGTGAGGAATGTGCCAGATCTGGACTGCAAAAGTCAGTTACTATCAATCCTCCTGCTGGCCTTTAGCCCTAGAGAACATTTTGGGTGACAGTGGCAAGGTTGATGCAATAGGATCAGGTCTGTTACTGCAAGCAAAAACAATGCTTTCTAGAGGAGAGAAAGTATGTCAAACTCACCATCTCCTTAATGCATATTACTCTCCTTTGCAGTACATTCTCAGATGCTACACAATGACGTCCCTGGCCATAGGAGAGCTCACATCAAAATCTTTCTGGCATCTCTTGCTTAGTCCTTGGGTCTGACTAGACTCAGTGTGACACTTGATCTACTCTCTCTGATCATGACTTAGAATTTATCCTCTTCCAGGTAACTGGCTCTTAATCATTGGCTGTCAAAATTTGCTAACAAAGACCTGTCACAAAGCTCTGAAGCAAATGTCTCTGAGCCATCACCGTTACCCACTTCCCTTCCCTTCTCTCTTACACTGCACTATAATAGACCCAAAGACTGGCAGGGGGTAACCAGCGTACACTGGTTGTACAGCATTAACGCCAGAGCAAAAATGTCTTCAATCCCTAATCCAGCCTTTGTGACAATGGGTGGAGCTGCTGATCCTTAATTCTAGGGAATGGACTCAGATGAATTATTCTACTCCCATTCTTGTAGCTAACACTTGCACACATCTGCGCCATCAACTCCCTAGAGGACAGGGATTTGAAAAATGTAATATTTTAAATGATAGAAGTGAGATTCAAAAATATCTTGGCAGGCTGCAATAACTGGCCTAAACTGGAGACATGAAACTTAATAGAGATAAATGTAAAGTCCTATATTTAATTGAAAAAATTCAATTGTACAAGAAGAGGGAGACTCGCTTTAACATAAGTTTATGCAGAAAAGATTTAGGTTGTATATAGCCTGAAAACTCATTGCGAGTCAAGAAGCATAATACAATTGCCAAACACCACCACCACTTGTGATTCTCCTACATACGTAGTGTCCAGAACAATATATACAATTATTCCTCTATAGTCTTTCCTGGTCAGACTACATATGTAGCATTGTATTTGGTTCCAACTGCAACGTTATCAGAGAGACATTGAAAAATCTGAAAGGAGTAAATGAGCATGTAAGTAACTGTTTTGTGCCAGCCGCTATACTAAGTCCTCTACAAAAATCTCATATGATCCTCTGAGGTAAATGCTATTATTGTCCTCTTTTTACAGGTGACGAAATTGAGGGAGATAGAGATTAAGTGACTTGTCCAGGGTGACACAGCTGGGAAGTGTCTTAGGTCAGATTTAAACTCAGTTCTTCCTGACCCGAGGCCCACCACTCTACCCATTATGCCACCTTACTGCCTCACTCTAAACCCTAAAACAGTGGTTCTCAACCTTCCTAATGTCATGACCCTTTAAAACAGTTCCTCATGTTGTGGTGAGCCCCAACCATAAAATTATTTTCATTGCTACTTCATAACTGTAATTTTGCTGCTGTTATGAATAGTAATGTAAATATCTGATATGCGGGATATATTTTCATTGTTACAAATTGAGCATAACCCACAGGTTGAGAACCACTGCCCTAAAAGGTATTCAGAGAGGAGTGGGCAGAATGGTTGGGTGACTTGAAACTTTGTTGTATGAGGCTCATTTGGAAGAAGAGAAAATCTATAATCTTTGACTCAGAGATCCCACTGTTAGACATATGATACTATGCCAATGATAAAAAGAAAGGCCTCATACACACTATAATATGTATAGTAGCATTTTTTTGTTAATATCAAGGAACTGGAAACACAATAGATGCCCACTGATTAGTGAATAACTAAACCAGTTGTAGTACATGAATGTCATACAATATCATTATTTTATTTAATAAATATAAAGAAAATGGGAAGATTTACATGAACTTATTTCATTTTATGGAAATATGTTTATATAACCTTATTCTATTTTCATCAATAAATCCTTTGAATAGATTCAAATTCAAGGTGATTTTTTTTTAATTTCATGCTATATTTTATCATTTTTTACTTCTTCTACCTTTGTGCTTTTTTTTAATCTTTCCTATAAAGGGTCAGTAGTCTAACTATACACAAGAGAGTTGATTCAGAAGTGAAACCTGTATTAGCAAAGTCATTTCCTTTCTGTTGAAATATAATCAGTTTCTCTGTGTGTGACATTCTTCAGTGTTCACCATGTCCAGAATTTGTTGTTTCTCTTCTTGAAGAAAATATTCATTGTGTGAATATTCTTTATCTCTTTAATTCTTTATCCCCGTTTTGAATTTTCTTGCAATCCTCACTAATCCCAAATTCACATTGAAGTCACCAATTATCAATGCATATGTTAGCTCAGTCTCAAGGGTCTTCTCTCTCTCTACTGGGACACCAGCTACCCAGAAGGAGATTTACATAACATGTATTTTGAGGGGAAAGAGAATAATCAACATTAGGATTCTGCACTTGTGGGGGAAAGACTTATAATGACTGTAATCAAGATCTGGACCCCTCCAATCCAACATAATTTCTGTGAATTGCTCAGACAATATAAATCAAAGGTGAATGTAAAATATCTGTGCAGTAATCTCACAAAAGGGCTTTACCTTCTAGTGAAAGTTGAGGGACTATTTAAGCATTTTATGTTTCCTGAATTTATTCATGTGCATCTGAGAGTCCCCTTTGCTCTATCGAGTTTTGTGGCAAAAGAAATAAACAATTATCCCCTACTCAAAATTCTTATTGTAAATTGAATACCTTTTACTCACATTTGGGAATAACCTAGATGTGAGCCATGCTTAAACTTTTGTTTAGATTTTTTTTTTTTTTCTGGAGGAATCCAGATTAGAGCATTAAGGAATTATAAAATACTTGACACCTTTGGTATGTTGAGGATTTTTCTCCTTCCCTGTGGGACCCAGTCCATGTGGTACGTATTAAAAATGAAAAAAAAAACTGAATGTAAATCTTTAGATGCATAACTATTAGTCCCATATATATTTGTAAATGCCTAAAATTGCTTCCATTTTAAATCTAAACTCATCTTTGAACAGTATGTCTGCACACAAAACATATTTAAACCCAGGACTTTCTCTTCTCTCCAACTTCTCATTGATCATCATGGCCCGTAGCACTCCAGTGACAACAGTGACCAGCTTTTCAGACAGGCCAGCAAGTCTTTAAAAATCCTTCAAGCCTGCCTTTCTCTCTCCCTTAGTGCACAATTAGTATCCTCATTAAATCCCATCTCAGACTTTCTCCTTTCTTCCCAGGAATCACTCTTCTTGCCAATCTCATTCTTCTTCTTCCTCTCTACCCTCCCACCCTATCCCACCCAACCAATCCAATCCTTTATCAGTTCTACATGTTACTGTACCTTTCCTTTGGGGCATACACTTTCCTTTCTCATTTCCTTAAATGGGATATGGAAGGGGATTAGGGGAAAAATAAGCCTAGAACTCACCCGTTACATTTATACAACAGCCTCAGGGATATTGTGGATTTTGATTTGGGTCTTGACACTGTATTCATTATACAAACTAGCACTATGATATACACTAAATGCCACTTCTATTTTCCATTAGTTTGAAGAAACTGAAGTATTCAATTTCCTTTCTAATGTGCCCCAAATAGATTGAATTGGGGACCAATGATTTTCTTTATCTACGTGAACTCAGTTTTTAGTAATTAAATACGAGAGAATCAGGATATGAGTGTCTCATTAATCTTGTGTAATGCCTTCATAAGACAATTCTATCTGGGAAGATACTTTAAAAGAAAAAAAATAACAATCTTACTTCGCAACTACCTCTTTCTTGATTCAACTCTTGGGTTCCTGGAAAAATTACATGCTTTGTGTTCTCAGTTTGCACATTTCCATAAACCTTTCATTGTTAATATAGTGATGAAGTCCTAAAAACCAAATTGCCAAGAAACAAAAGGCTATTTTTGCACTTATCTATCAATTGTTGTGTCTGATGAACTGAATTGTTTCTACGGGGAATTTTCTGTTTCTTATCATTGGAGAAATGTGAAGAGATAGGTTGGTGTAGTGAACAGAGCTAAGTCAGGTGGGATCATGACCTAAGGCTACATTAGAAAAGGCATGGTGTCCAGGACAAGGGAGGTAATAATACTGTGCTACTCTACACATGCCAGTTTGCATGTAGGTATAAGATTCAGTTTTGGATCCCACATTTCAATAATAACCCAGAAAAGCTGAAGACTATCTAGTAGAGAGCAATCAGGATGGTGAAGGCCCTCAAGATTATCTATCTGATATTCTATAAGTCATAATCTCTGTTTGCTTCAGTTCCCTCATCTGTAAAATAGGCATAATTATAGCACCTACATTGAAGGATTTTTTTGAAATTTGAATGACAGTTAGAGCACCAGCCTTGGAGTAAGGAGGATCTGAGCTCAAATCCAGCCTTGGACACTTAACACTTACTAGCTGTGTGACCTTGGGCAAGTAGTCACTTAACCCCAACTGCCCTCGAAAAAGCAGAACAAAAAAACAACAACAAAAAGAAATTTGAATGACATATTTGTAAAGTGCTCAGCATAGTGCCTGGCTCAAATTAGGTATTATACAAATGCCAGTGGTTAATTGTGTTATGCCCTGTGCCACCTGGCTGCGTGATAGTTGTCTTTGACTAAGTGAAGGATAGTCACAAAAGAGTGAAATTAGATTTGTTCTACTTGAGTCCAGAGCACAGAAATAGGAGCAATGAGAAAATGGCAGAGAAGATTTCATTTCATTGTAAAGGAAAATTATCCTAACAGTTAGATCTATCCAATAACGAGATCAACTTCATTAGGAAATAGTGGCTTCACCCATAATATCGATGAACCAAAGTCTGGAAGATTCCTGTTTAGATGTACTGGAGAAGGATTGATCTAAACAGCAAGGAGTTCATCTGGGTTAATAAGTAAGATAATTTATAATAAATAATTTTATTTATTTATAATAATAATAAATACATTTTATTTATATAAAATTTATATTTATAAAAATAAATAATAAAAATACATAATAAAATATTATTTATAATAAATAAAATTTAAAAAGCTGGGCTTGGGGACAGGAAAACCTAGGTTCACAACTCTTTTCAGACACTTTCTAGGTGTGTGATCCTGGGTGAGTCACTTCAATCTCTGTGCCCCAGTTTCCACATCTAGAAAATGTAGGGGTTGAAGTCATAGCCTCTAACATATCTTCTGGCTTTAAATTTATAATCCAAAGATCCTTTCTAACTCTGAGATTCCATGATTAATTACAGGTGACTTTTTTTCAAGACGGAATTCAGTCAAATAAATATAAGGTTATTTTGAGAGGGAGGTCACTATCAGCTGAGGCTAGAGAGGGAATTATATGAGGTTCATGGAGAAGATGGTGCTGGAATCTAGTCTGGAGTACCAGGAATTCTGAGGGGTGGAGGTGAGTTGTGTGTACATGCCAGTCATAAGGGATGGACCATGCAGAGACACAGAAATGGGAGATGGAGGGTGGTGTGTGGCCATAGGCAAGTAATGAGTGAAAGCTGAGGAATATGGTGAAAGAGAATGAACCTATTTCTCTATTACATCTACAACAAAATATACACAAAATGGATTTTTTTATTAGAGTATAAGTTCAGTGAGATACTTTCTCAAGTTGGTCTCACCATGATGGAATTTCTGCTCATAGCCACTCTGGAAAACCATCTACTCACTCATAGTTGTCCATAGATGAAGGAAATATACACATTGTTGAAATTATAGGCCTCTGAAGTTTTAAAAAAATCAAAATGGGGATAATTTTGTATCTTTCAACATAAAGTTGCATTCCATGTGGAAGAGTGAAGAATCTAACTGGTATTGACCATAGCAATAGCTATTAAAGAAATCAAGCACATATACCCAGTTCCAAGTAGCCTTCAGCCCCTACAGATGCCCCCAGCTAACTGAGCAAGACAAAGGGACATGAGCTCTTTGGCAGGGTTTTATTTTCTTCTTGGATAACTCTGTTTTTGTCTGTGGTCCTGGAATCCAATATTACTCTAACTCTTGATTCATTGGTATGATCAAAATAAAATAACGATTAAAAATGATTTTATGAAATGATGAAGAGTAAAAAGAGCAGACCATTGTATACAATAACAGCAATATTGTTTAAGAACAGCTGTGAATGAATAAGTCATGTCAACTATTATAAATAACTAAATTAACAACAAAGGACATGTGAAGGAAGA
>JAQQSV010007200.1:0-14081 GCA_028646515.1 Pseudochirops corinnae
TTATACACACATATATCATATTCCTATTATATACATTTTGTGTCTCCTGTTAGAGAGTAAACTTTCTGAGGCCAGGGATGATTTTTGCCTTCCTTGATGTCCTTAGTGCATTTCCTAGCAAATAGTAAACAATTGATTCTCTGTGGATTCTAAGAGCTTTGGTGTCTTTGTTTTGGAAAGTCTTTCTCAAATTCTTTCTCCCAAAGTGAAAACCGCTTTTTGAAGTACATTTGTTCTTGTCTGGAACTAGTCTGGTCACCATTCCACCACAGAAGGTTTGGATGACTCCCTCAACTCCCTCTCTCCCTGTACTTACTCCCCTCCTTTGGGCAGCTACAGTGAGGTATTTGTGGAGCTGGAAAAAAGAAACAGAAAAAAAAAATAACAACCCACATCTCTGAGTTAAAATCTCTGCTTGCCTCAGAGAATGCAAATGATTGACAATAAATTACATGTAATGCTGTTTTCTTGGCCAGTACTGTTCTATTTCTTAACATGCATAAGCTGGTATAAATGGAATCCAGGCTTCATCTGATACCCAGGACCCAGCCATGTTTTTACACTGCAGAGGTCCAGTGTAGACAGGAAATGAATGATCACTAATAATATTTTTAGAAACATTTCACTGAACTCCTAATGTCTTCTAGGAACATTGACTTCATTTGGTTTGGTATGGGGTGAGGGGAATAATTATTCCTCAAATGATTATGGCAGAAAAATATCTGTAAAAAGTTATTATATTTCAATTAGAGCCTTGTGAAACTCTGTTCTCTGTTCACAAGAGATTCGTGCACTGAGATTCAACAAATCTTTCTTTGATTTAAAAAAAAAATGACATTTGAATCCTGAGATTGTCTATCCCACGCATTTCACTTTGAATGTGACATTGCAGCCCCTGCAAATGCTATAATCTAATTCCCCGGATCAAACCTTTGGTCCCGGGGTGAGATTCTCCTTGAAGTCAGAAGACCTGTGTTCAAATCATTTAATCTCTTTGGGTCTCGGTTTCTTCATCTATAAAATCAGGGAGCTGGATTGAAATCTGCAAAATTCTTCTGGCCAGACGAATGACCACTGCATCTCCTGCCCTTACATTCTCAGGTCTTCAGGGGCCTACCATCTGACTCCAAGCTACTCTGTGTCCTTCAGACCCTTGTACTGACTTATGACCTGCTGATACAGAATAAAAGAGTAGATTAAAAAGCAAAACAAAACATTGCTCTGATGCCAGGAAGATCTGGATTAAAACAATAGAGTCAAATACTAATTGCATGACCCTGGCTAAGTCACCTAAGCACTCTGGGTCTCATTAGTAAAAAATGATGGGGTTAAACCAGATCCCTGCCCTCTCTGAAGCTACAATACTATGAATTTAGGATTCCTGGGACTTGTCTTTTGTCTCATTGCAACACCCTTAAAACTTACAGCAGAACTCTCCTTTATGTATAATTTCACCCAATAAGTATGTAAACTTGCCACATATTAAGAATTTTTAAAATGTTATTTGTTTGGCATTTTTTCATTTATTTATTTATTCATGCTTGCATGTACGTATAGACAAGAGAGAGGACTACTCAGATCCTTGGTATCAGATACATTGAAGTATCAATGAATAATTCCTTGCCTTACCTTGCATATTTAAACAAGCTTATGCTTCCCAGAGTGTACCACCCCTCATACAATCATTAATCAAATAAGCTAAGTTGGTCTTCCCACATCCCTCCTTCCCACTCTCTATACAGAGGCCCCCTCCTTTAAGACACTCCTCTCTTTAAAAAATCCTGATTCTCCCAGAAAACATGTGAACAACAAAGTCAAATTATAAGGATATTGTTCCTTCCCACCCACGATGAATTGAATATGGCACCTGGGTGGGGGTGGGGTGACAATGTCTGCTGAATCTCCAGGGTGGGAACTGAATGATAGATTCATAGCACTCCCTTCAGCTACCAGGCAAGATCTCCAGGATGACATATGGGCTGAACACTTATCCAAAGAAACAGATTTGTTTTTAGTTATACAGCAACAGTTAAAAAAAAAACACCTTTAACTGCCATTTGAAAAGATGATCTGAATGAGGGGAGGGGAGCTACACATGGTTAGATTTTAAACTGAAGAAATTAGTTGAAAAAACTGATTCAAATCATATTTGTTCAATTCCAAATATGTTTCCTGTGTTCATACTACAGGCCCCACAATGTGATTGGTGATAAGGGAGAAGGGAGGGGGGAACCTCCCAAAACCCTTTCTTTGCTTTTAATAAACTTGACAATCTTTCTGGAGGGTTATAAGTTTTATGCCATTGTTGTCAATGAATCAGCCAAGCATTTATTAAGGGCTAGGCCCTGGGTCAACAAAGACAAAAGTGAAGGGACCTTTGACCAGAAGGAGCTTTCATGACCCTCAGAGGACCACATGGGTTATGTCCATATGCCCTTGACTATATCCAAAAAGCTGTCTACACAGCCTTTCATTAATCCATGGTCATCACTTTGAGATCTCATTCAGCATTTCACATTGCCAAGAAGCCCTCTCAGACTAACTCCAGTTTTCCTCTCCATCACCCTTATACTCCATGCTTGCCCAGTGCCTCCATTTACAATTCATGCAATATTGTCTTGCTTATTGTTAAATGGTGCTTTGGAATGATTCTCTTAATGGGTGTCCCTTTGATCTCTTAAAGCAGAAAAAAATATTCCACTTGGAGTCTGAACCTGAGTTCAAATACTGATTCTGAGGCTTAGAAGCCATGTGATTTTTGAGTTAGTCATAGAAATGCTCTAGGCCTGAGTTTCCTTCTCTGTAAAATGAAAAGATTGAGGCTGGATGATCTCTAAGTACTCTTCAACTCTAAAACCTATGATCTTATGAATATAAGCAGGAATCATGTCTTCTACTTATTTTGTAAAAGACAAGATTTCTTATTATATGAAACAATGATTGAATGAAAAAGTTTTGGAATAAACATGTCTAATCTCATGTACCACTTAGAGATAGCCCTAACTCTCAGTGTGGGGTTCTAGACTTGAGAAATAGTAACCATTGGGAACAGCCATCTGTCTTGGGAACCAGAGAGTTGCTTAAAAAAAAAGGGAGGGGGTGGTTACTCCCATGTTCACAGGAAACCTGAAGCTAAATCATACACTCACATCCTGTCTTGGGGGTGAGCCTCTTTTTAGTGATCCCTTCTGTTGTATGACCTACAGAACACTAATCCTTGACAAAGTTTGAGAGGAGAGTGCAGCTCCCATGAAGATATATTGAAAAGATTAGGACTCTTCACTCTGGAAATCTCTTCCATAGAGAAATCTCTTTAATCTCAACAGTTGAAGAAAGAAAAGGAACATTTGGGGTCAGCCACAGAGAGCACACTTGGTCCAGATGAGTCTAGAACTCTGTGGTGAAGACAGAGCTGTACCATAGACAACATGAATAAATAATTTATTTTCACAATATAGACTAAAGTTCCATTATGTGGATTCCAGAGGACAGCTGTGATTCAAAATACACACACACACACACACACACACACACACACACACGCACACACAGCCTTTTCTGATCCAGCCTCTCTCAAAGCCCTCAGCCATTGATTGTTCCTCTCTACCTCTCTTCCTTTTCCCTCCTTCCCTCTCCCTTCATATCTGTTTGTGTGTGTCTCTGTCTCTCTGTCTCTGTTTCTCTCTGTCTCTGTCTGTCTCTGTCTCTCTGTCTCTCTGTCTGTCTCTGTCTCTCTGTCTCTCTCTGTCTCTCCTACAATCATGTAAATTGAAAGAATACCCTCAAAACAATCAAAAGTGGATATTGCAAAATTACTAAAAATAAGCATGACTTTAAAGAAAATATATGAAAAAATATCTCCACCTATTCCTTTGCTAGGGTGGCGGTCTATGCATGTGGAAGACTATATGCATTTTTTAGGCTCTTTTGATGTGTTGGTCAATTCTAGTGATTTTTGTACTCCTCTTTTTCTTTTAAAGAATTATTTTTCATATGTAATTGTACTCTAAAAAAAAAGAGAGAGAGAGAGAGAGATTGGGAGAAATTTGGCATGAAAACAAGTAATAATAAAATTCATTAAAAAAAACAAAATCATAGTACTATATGGAACAGACTTGATGAGGAAAATGCAGAAGGCATTGATATCATAGTCTAGGATTATAGAAACCCAAGAACACAAACTACTTGGGAAAGGAGTATCTATTCAACAAGAAATACTGGGAAAACTGGGAAATAATTGATCAGAAAATAGATTTAGATGATAGTGCATAACACATTTAATTCCAAAATAATGCAATGTCTATTACGTAAGAGGTAACATGAATACACACACATGCATACACACACACACACTAATGAGTAAGTGATCTAAAGAATGGAAGGATGTGCCTTTCATAACTATAGCTAGAGGGAGAGTTCTAAATCAAATAAAGGACAAAAGGGATCATAAAATATAAAATGGATGGTTTTATTGCATAATTTTAAAAGCTTTTGTGTGGACAAAATCAAAGCAGGTTAAAAAAAGGAGAGAAATTGCTAAGAGGGAAAACATTTTTGCATCAAATATATCTTCTAAAAGTCTGGCATAAAAATATAAATTGACACAAATATATAATAAGATCAAGAGTCATTCCCGGATATTTAAGCAGACAAAAGATAAGAACAGTTTCCAAAGGAAGAATTGGAAATTATCAAAGCTATACTGAAGATTGCTCCAGGTCACTAATAATAAGATAAATGTAAATTTAAATATTTCTGAGATTTTACTTCATACCAATCAAAGTGACACAGAAGATTGAAGATGGAAAACAGTCAAAGTTAGAAGGATTTTGGCAAAATAGGAAAAATAATACACTGTGAGCAGAGCAGAGATTTGGTCCAACTGTCCTGAAAAACAATATGAAATTAAGTAAGGAAAAATTACTAAACTCTCATTTCCTTTTACCAAATGATTCTGCTATTGGGCACATCCCACAAGGAAGTCAAAAAAGAAACACCCTGTGTGCATCCCAAAGCACTTATAGTACTATGAATATCTTTTTAATTATAATAATATTTGGAATAGGTACCCAGATGACCTGGGGGGATGGGTAAAATTATAAATAGATGATGGATAGATAGATAGATAAATGGATAGATAGATAGATAGATAGACAGATAGATGATAGATAGATAGATAAGTACTGTGATAATAGCTGACCATGAGAATAAAGCAAATTCAGAGAATCATGGGAAGACTTGTATGAACTGATGCAAAGTGAAATAAACAATTCCAGGAGAACAACATACCAAATAATTAGAATAATATAAGGGAAAATAATCCTGGATGTCAGTTGAACTGTAATGACTGCTTTCAATGCTAGAGATTTATGTTGAAATACACCACCCTCCTCTCAATAGAGAAGTGGGGACCTATGGATATAGAATATATTAAATGCTATCAGATGAATTATGTTGTCAGTTGGTTATACTTGGGTATTTATCTACTGGCATAAAAACAGAAGGCGCTAGTAAAACATTTTAAAAAATATATGTAACCGTAATATCATAAAGTTGGGAAGCACATCAAAGGTCATATAGTTCAACATCCCTACCTACAATATTACCAAATGGACATTTAATTTCTGTGTGATCATCTCTAGTGAAAGAGTATTCATAATCTCCGAATATAATTCATTCCACTTTTGGATAGCCTTCTGACAGAAACTTCCTGTATAGATAAGCAAAAAATCTGCTTCACTGTAATTTCCACCCATTGTTTCCAGTTCTGGACACTAGGGCCAAACAGAAAATTGCTAATCCTTGCACATAACAATTCTCTCTCTCTCTCTTTTTTTTTTTTTCAGACAACCCTTGTTTACTTCTATCTTCTCTTTTCTATGCTAATTATCCACAAATTCTTCAACTAATCTCACATAACATAGTTTCTGATCTCCTCACCATCCCAATGACCCTCCTCTGACATATTCCTATTAAGTAATGTCTTATAGGAGCATAATATCAAAGATGTAGATCTCAAAGAGCTTCTGGAAGTGATCAAGTACAGCCCTCTCATTTTATAGCTGATGATACTGAGGCAGAAGGAATTTAAGTGTCTTTCCCAGGCAGAATTTGATCTCAGGTCAGATTGACTCCAACTCCAGAATTCCATCCATGATGGCACAGGTAGTACACAGAACTGGGCACAATACTCCCAATGTAGTTTTATCAGGGATGAGTTCAGTAAAAACTGCCTTCTCCATCACTCTGGAGACACTATATCTCCATTATAGCTTAAGAATGAATTACCTACGGCATGATACTGATATATAGATGGATAAATAGATAGATAGATAGATAGATAGATAGATAGATAGATAGATAGATAGACAGATAGATAGATGTATATAAAGTTTGTTTATGAAAAACTCCAAATCATCTTCTTTCACATCACCTACTTTCAAGTCAAATCTTCACTTTTCTAAACTATTACAATTGATTTTTTGAACCTAAACACACCATTTTACATTTATCCTTTAAAAACTTCATCTTGTTCAACCTATTGTCACAATGACAAGAAATATTGCTCTTGTTGAGTCGTTTCAGTCATGTCCAACTCTTCATGACCCAATTTGGGGTTTTCTTAGCAAAGATACCAGAGTGATTTTGCCATTGACTTCTCCAACTCATTTTACAGATGAGAAAACTGAGGCAAAGAGGGTTAAGTGACTTCTCTAGGGTCACATAGATAGTAAGGGTGTCTGAGGCCAGATTTGAATTCAGAAAGATGAGTCTTCCTGAGTCCAGACCTGGAGCTCTATCCAGTGCACCACAAAACTGACCTAATGATAAGAATAGAGAATAGATTTTTTTTTAAAAGATAAGACTTTGCTTATTGATAGCTCACATTTTAAATTTATATTTATGCAATGCTTTATGTGTGTGTATGTGTGTGTGTGTGCATAGACAGTTTAAAATTTTCAAAGTACTTTGCCAATATTATCTCACTTCATCCTCACGACAACCCTGGAAAAGATTTGTTTACAAAATGTTTTTCTTAAACCACCCTAGGATACAGGTACCAAAGATTTTGCAATGAAAAAACAAAATCTGGGAAGTCCAATGACTTAACCATGGTCATAATGCAAATAAATACATAAGGGAGGAAATGAATAAGGGCCTCGACTCTTAGAGTAAACATTCTTTCCCCTATGACACACCACCCTCCACACATCCATAGTGTATAAAATAAGTCAATAAGCATTTATTAAGTGCCAGTTTATATGTTTGTTTGACACCATGCTAATTGGCAGTTCAGTCAGAGTCAATCAGCCAGTCAACTCCTTGCAAACCTGGGCATCTGGTCTGTTTGCATGAACAGTTGAATTCATCAGTAACTTCAGCACAAACTGTCAACCCCCTGATCCTCTGCAGCTGAAGCGTAACTGAGGACAGCCTTAAAAATAGGCAATGAACAACAGTTCACGGGCCCAGGGCCTAAAAGCCATTAGGCTGGAAATCAGACAGACACTCCTAATGACAGTCTGGCAGTAAGTCTGCAAGAAATTTTATATGCTCTGTTTTTCTTTTCAATTCTTTCTTTGTTTTCTTGTTTTTGGGGAAATCTCAGTTTTTGTATTTCTAGCAGGGAGATAATTTTTCCCCCTGATTCAACTCTTTGGACAGCAGAAGAAGGGTATGTAGGTAAGTGGAGGATGTGGAGTGTTTCCAATGCAGACTTTCGTGTATGTGTCCATTGCCCAAGACAATCCGACTTTCTGGGTATGTGTTTGTGTGTCTGTCTGTGTAGTTGAGCATATATCAGAAGGTTAAGGCTTATATGTCGTCCTGAATAGTTTACAAAGCCCTGTATCATTTTAATCATGAGGCAGAGAATAAAAGCATTATTAGCCTCATTTCACAGATAAGGAAACTGATTCTCAGGCAAGTTAACTCCCTTGCATGTGGTCATGTAGGTAGCAGGTCCTGGAGATTGAATGTAGATTTAAATCTCTCCTAATTCCAAGTTTTTACAATCTCTCGAGAAAAGAATGGGACCTCTCTATTAGAGATGGTTGGTATGTTGGTAATAATAAATGATGATGAGGATGATGATGATGGTGGTGATGATGATGATGATGGTGGTGATGATGATGATGATGGTGGTGGTGGTGATGATGATGATGATTATGATGATGATGATAGCTAGCATTTATATAATGTTCCCTATGTGCCAGGCACTGTGTTAAGTGCTTTACAAATATTACCTTATGTGATTCTCACACACACATACAGACTCTGGCAGGTAGGTACTCTTATTATACCCATTTTTCCTTAAGGAAACTGAGACAGACAGAGGCTAAATGACTTTCCCAAGGACACACAGCTAGTAAGTGCCTGAGACTGTATTTGAACACAGATCTTTCTGATTTCAGGCTCTGCACTTTATCCTCTGGTCCACCTTTCACGCTCATTTTTTTTAAGAGAATGTTTGCTGACAATATTATTCCAAGGTCTTGAAGATGAAGTTCTTCCACCGAGGAATAGGATTAATCAGTGACCTAGGAGTCAACACAAGATGGAAAAGAGTGTTGGGTTTGGACAAGAGGATCTAGGGCAAAGTCTTGGTTCAGTTACTTGCTACATCAATGACATTAGGTTGATTATCTAATATCTCTGGCCCTATTTTGTTCATCTTGAAAACAAGAGATTGCATTAGATTATCAATGAAGTCCCTCCCATTTCTGTGTCTATGAAACAAGGTCCAGGTTCATGTCTTAAATCGGTCTGTGCTCACCAGGGCATGGTACCTCTTCCTTTGGAGCACAATTTCTTCATCTGACAAATGAGGTCTCTTGCAACTTAGCATTCTATACTGAGTGAGTGCAGGGAATGTGGGGAATTATTTCTACAAGAGTATATGAATGAGTGGACAAACAAAGGAAGAAAGGAAGTGCATTTATTATGTGCTGATTCTATATGCAAGGACATTAAAAAAAACAAGTCTAATAATTGGAATTTTCATTAAAGCAGGAAAAAAGTTTAAATGGCAGTAGAAATCACTGTCCCAACGTACTTCTTACAAATCAATGACCAATATGTTCCTAAATATGTCACCAGGCTTAATTTATCTTTGTTATCAGTGAGGAGAATAAATGGACCTTTGTCTTGTGGGACAGCATCTCCTTTGAAATGCTGCTGAGTACTGAAATCCAGCTTTGTGTCCTAGATTTCTTTCTTTATTCATTCATTCCTCTATCTACCTATTAATTCATCTATTTATTTTCTTAAAATGATTCTTTTTAATGAAACAAAAATGAAGCAATCACATATGCCCTACAGAACTCCAGTCTATTAGGCTAGGCCAATATTAATGACATATTTTAATGGGAAAATGAGTGGTTGGACTCTGAAACTTTAGGCTGCATAGATCATCTCTGGCAGCTACATACTTTATCCACCTCCCGGACTGAAAGAGCAGCATCCCTGGCAAAAGATTAGCTACTCTTCCTTTGTTCAGTATTGCCATAAAAGGAAAAAAATGGAGGTCTAAGGAGACAGGCTGCCATAGTAGAATAAATTCCCTTTCCTAGGCTCCTATCAACAATAATAAAGGAAGAAATATCTCCCACCTCTATCTGATGGGAAGCTGTAGTGTGCCCCCAGAAGGGTGATTATGTAAGAGAGGAGTGTTTATTTTGACCTTGGTTTTAGACATATACTCAGAGTGTTTCTTAACAACAGCAGCAATAAAAAAAAAAAATAAACACAACAAAACAAAAACTCTTCCCCTTCCCCCTCTGTCTCTCCTTTGTCTCTCTCTCTCTCTCTCTCTCTCTCTCCTTCCATATCCTTCTCTTTCTCTCCTCTGTCTCTCTTTCTATGTTTGTGCCTCTTTCTTTCTCTTCTCTCTGTCTGTCTCTCTGTCTCTTATCTGTCTCACTGTCTGTCTGCATGTCTCTCTTTCTCTCCTTTTCTCCTCTTTCTCTCCTCTCTCTGTTTCTGTCTTCCTGTCTATCTCTCTCTCTGGCTCTCTGTCTGCCATCCCCTCTCCCAGAACAACTCCTCCACCTGTCTGTCTCTGTCCCTGTGTTTCTGTCTCTCTTACTGTCTCTCTCAATTTCTGTCTCTGTCACTCTCATTAATTCTTACATTTTCACTCTAGGCTCTATTTTCTTTGAGGACTTTATGACATGTGCCTCTGTCCACGTATTGTAGATGATTGGAGAGGGGAGTGGGCAATACTTTGTTTAATCTCTTCTTGTTTCACAGGCCACAGACCTCAAAGGGTTGCCTATTCCTAGCCTGGGAGCATCTGTTCTGGGCATAATGATTCTAGACAGACGAAACATCTGGCCAGTGATCCGTTGTGCTTTTAATCATTTACAGTCTGATTCCTGCTCAGTGTTATCTGATACTTGCTTTCAAAACTTGTTTTTTTTCCAAGGGAACATGGCCCACCTGGCTGCCCTGAATGAGCCACTGTCCTTCTCTGGGATCTATATTGGGCTCAGGGCATCTTTCCCCAAGGAAGATGAAAGGTCATTGGCTCCATCCACTGTTCTCTCCATCTTATTTTTATTTTCAAATTTGAAGGAACAAAGCTTTACTCAGAATACTTGTATTAAATACCTATCTGTTTAACTATACTGCACCCAGTTGTCCCAGGGTACCAAGGGGAAGGAAGGATGGATCAGAGACATTTTGGTATGGTGGAAAGACCCTGGAGTCAGAAGACCTGCATTCAAATCTCATTCCTAACATTTTTCTGTGAGACCTTGGACAAGTCACTTAGTCTCCATAAGCCTTAGTTTCTTCACCTTTACAGGGAGGAACATAGACTAACTACACAGTCCCTGAGGTATCTTTCAGCTCTAAATCTAGGAGCCCATAAATCTCACCTTTGAGGTTTATTGTCTGTTTGACTTTGGGCAAATCACCTAATTTTTCTAGGATTTGGTTTCCTCATCTGTACAATAAGGGGGTTGAACCAGATGGCTTCTGAGATGACTCCTAGTCCTAAATCTACGATTCTGTGTTACATAATGGTTCACATACGCACCAATTCAACATTCCTCTTTTCCAAGAGTAAAGCAAACCAAAACCACACAAAATCAGAAATATACATACACACATATGGATGGATAGATGGATGGATGGATGTGTATATTCTCTCTCTCCTCCATTTTAAAGAGTCCATGATAGTCACAGGTCTTATAAGATATGGAAACATAATCACAAGTAAAGGAAATTAAATGTATTTTGGATAACTCATTTCATTTTTTTGAACTTTTGATAGCCTTTGCTTTCATCTCATTTTTGCTTTCCAGTATAAAATTGGAAAATCCGCCCCCCCCATTCTTTCCCCCACAGAGGCCTTTCCTTTTAAATACAGAATTTTTAAAAGGGGAAAAAATTATCCAGAAAAATTAACATATCAACCAAGTGTGATGTTATATTGAGTGTTCCATGCCCCTAGCACCTTATCTGTACTCTTCACATATCCTTCAATTAGTCTCTTCAAAGAAGAGAAGAAAGTAGCCAATTCATTTAAATAATATTTTAAATATTGCATTCTATTGAAAAATTAAGTACGTCTCTTAATTTTTTTTTAAGCTGACTGTAAGAAAGTTTGGGATATATTTTGTTATTTTTCCTTTATCAAGATAGTATGATAGGGGAAGATGGCTAATCAAGAAGAAGGAGCCATTAACTTAGCATTGGAAAACATGGCATATTAGCCATAGATTTAGAGTTGGAAAGGACCATGGGGTCATTTAATCTAACTGGATCCTGAAATTAGGCAATACATGGGTTTGAATCCTGCCTCTGTAATTATGCCTGGCATAAACCCCAACCTTTCCATTGTAAAATTGAAATAATAATCCATTAAGACAGTAGTATCTCAGTTAATGGTAACAGCAACAAAAGCTATAATACTGATGATGGTGATGGTGATGGTGATGGTGATGATGATGATGATGTAGCTATAGTTTTCCACAAAACCCCCAAACTGGATGATGGTGATGGTGATGGTGATGGTGATGGTGATGATGATGATGATGATGATGTAGCTATAGTTTTCCACAAAACCCCCAAACTGGGTCCAATTAATGTACTCTGTGATTATCTCTGGTTCTTTCCAGAGGGACCAATGGAATACTAAAAGTGTGTTAACATTGTGCTTTTCCTAAAAGAATACTGGCCTGTGATTCACACACCACCACTAAGAGAGAAAGAAGGAAAGTGCCTCACTCTGACTCACACAGCTAGCAAGGGTTGGAGGTTGCATTTGAAGGACTCCAAGTCCAAGACTCGGTCCTTTGCAGTGGTACCCTGTCCAGAAGTTTCATTCATTTTTTGAACTATGTGACAAAAGGTGATATGTATGTGTGTGTACACACATACATATACACACATACACATAGATATATGCATATATGTATATATGTAGGTCATTTTTCAGTCTTTTCAGTTATGTTTTTTTCTTCATGACCCTATTTGGAGTTTTCCTGGCAAAGATACTGGAATGGTTTGCCATTTTCTTCTCCAGCTCATTTTACAGATGAGGAAACTGAGACCAACATGGTTAAGGACTTGCTCAGGGTCACACAGCTAGTAATTGTTTGAGGCCTGATTTGAACTCATGAGGTTGAGTCTTCCTGACTCCAGACCTGGCACTCTATGGCACTACCTAGGTGCATGCATGCATGCATGCACACACACATACATATACACATACATATATACACATGTAAATATATACACATATGTGGACACACATATGTAAATATACACATATATAAAATACACATGTATATGTGTTATACAAATACACATATAAATACATGCATATACATTAATACATACATATATAGACACATATGTATTATGTACATGTCTGCACATATAAAGGTTTTATATATAAATAAAAGCTATATATATAAAAGTTATATATGTATAGATATGAAAGTAATATAGATAAAGGTTTTTTTATATAGGTTAATATGCATATGTATACATACACACATATATACATGTTAATTGTTGAAAGTTATGTTGACTCAACATCCCATTGTTCCTAGCCCTGCTTATCACCCAGTGTTGGGGGAGACTCTGGTGGGGAAGGATACACCAGGTCTCCAGCTTTCTGAATCATCTGCTCTTTGTCCCATCCCCTTACCTGCAAATTGCCATGTTCCTGCTACCTTGGGGAGGAACTGAGATTCAAGGGCCCAGCCTCTCCTGCTGACATGGACCTCTCTGAATTGTCTTAAATTACCTGTAAAAGTTGGCCCTACCTTGAAGCCATCAATGATTGCTGGTGACCAGTCCTTTGAGGTGCTGCTACCTTAATGTACTTATAATAAAATCCTTTTCATTCTCTTTGTCCCAAGTTTTGCTCATTAATCAGGGTGAAAAGTCCAAATGAAGAATTTTCCTTTCAACAGTATAAATATGTTTATGCTTTATACATTTGCATATGCATGTATATATACATATATATATATATATATATATATATATATAAAACCTTTATATATAACCTGCCTACACATACATTTTTATGAGTGTACTTACATATTACCTATACTTCTTGAGTTCCAATCTAATTAGATTACAGAAATGACAAATCTTCTCATGAAACACATTCTAGTTCACTTAAGAACTCATTAAAAATAGATTTATAAAAACACAAAGCATATGAATAGAACAGTGGCTAAAACAAAATGCCCCAATCATTCAGTATGGATAAATTTTCATTTTCTTGGAATAACAGTTACACGTAGGTTCCTGTCAGAATGTGTAGGGCTTTCATTCCCTACAGTTTATTCATGGCATCTAATTAAAAATTGGTATTAACACCCAAGGCCATCCTGAGTGGGATGTGGGATCTGGGGCAAATCATATTCTGTGTACACCCTTCATAAACGTATTTATATGTATGAAATCAGGTTAAAATAAACATTAAGGGTAACCTTATGGGGAAAGGAATTCACAAAAGGACAAATGCAGCCTGAGGGAGTTGGGGGTGGTCACATTTGCTTTGCTTTGATGAGAGGGGTGTGTGTGTGTGTGTGTGTGTGTGTGTGTGTGTGTGT
>JAQQSV010007201.1:0-14081 GCA_028646515.1 Pseudochirops corinnae
GAGGGCAGATTGGGGGGGAAGGTTGCTGGAAGTACACACTTCTGTAAAGGGACAGGGACAGGGTAGAGAATAGAACAAGGTGGGGGGTGGGATAGGAAGGAGGAACATATAATCAGTATCTCACAATATGCCCACTATAGAGATGTTCTGCATAATTACACATGTGCAGCCTGTATTGAATTGCTTGTCCTTCCAGTGGTGGTGGGTGACGAGGAAGGAAGGGAAAGACTCTAGAATTTAAAGTTCTATAATCAAATGTTAAAAATATATATGAGTATATATTATTATTATTATTAACTACATCCAACTGGGAATTAAGATATACAGGCACTGGGGTAGGGAGACACATCCTGCCTTACAGGAAAGTCAGAAGGGCGAGGGGGAGGACATAGGAGAGACCAGATTGGGGGAGGGGCTATACAGTGGGACCGCTGTTTTGGGGTGGTGAGTAGGGGAAAGATGGAGAGAAAATTTGTAACTCAAAATCTCATGGAAATGTGTGATGTAAACAAGAAAATAAATTAATTAAAAAAATAAAATTCTTCTATTAAACTACGTGAGCTTTTTCAAAAATTATTTTAAAAGATTTGAAGGAAATCTCTTTCCAGGGATTACTAGATTGGCCAAAGACAGTGAATAATATACAGTTTCTTCTATTTTGAGTAAGTGTTTGTAATTTTTTTTTTTTGAGCTTAGAGGACTCCAAATTAGCAAATTGAATTTAGTGAGGATGGTAGGCACTGGAAACCAACCCTAGAATTTCCCTCAGAACAATGCTGAGCCTGAATCCCTTTGGGAAGCACAATTTGATCACAAAAGCTTGCAAAATGCAAAGTCCTTCAAGCCTTTCATTTGGTCTCTTTGTCAGCTCTTTGCATTGTTGATCAATGGGCCGGATTGCTGTTGTCAGGATTTTGCCAATAGTCAGCTACGATCTCATGACTGGCATTTTGCCTTTTTAAAAATCATCCCCTTTGCTCTAGGAAAGACTTTGTACCTTTTCGGCCAGCTGGGCTGTCTGTTAGGACTTTGGTTTCTTTACTTATTTATTTCCAGTGGCAGTAGTTATCATTTATGTGTTCGTCGGAGAGAGATATTGACTGATAATTAAAACCCTGTAAATGGCTCCTGCAGTCAACTGATAAAGGTCAGTTCCCACCCAAGAAACTCATGTGTGTGTCTATTTTCCTCATGTGGGATTGGCATTCACAGGGCTGCACCAGGCCCCTTTGTTAATGTCAGGTGAAGATAATAGATTGCTTCACTGTTGCTAGTTAAAAAGGAAATGCTGTGGATATTGTATTTCAATTAAGCCTTCCTTCTCTATCTGTCCTGCCTTTTGTGCATTTTTCTTCGGAATTGGGAAATAAAGGCTCAGAGTAGTGTTAAAAGCAATTAGAGTAGATCAGGTTGGCCTACTGAGCATTGTCTCTTGAGGGGCCCAAGTCTTAGAGAAGAGAATATGTCAAGACAAATGATTTCTTCTTAAATTTGGAAAATTGGTTTATACCATGAAATTCAAAGATGGTGCTGTTAGGGTTGGAAAAGACAAGATAAATCAAAATCTGATATCCATCTAAAGAGGAAACAGCTTGGCTAAAGATTTTTCTCCTAGAATGTAAATATTTAACACTTCCTTAATCCTTCCTTACCTGTTGATGAACTATAAACGGTGCTAAAAATGCAAGGCCCAGAGTTGCTCATAGACTGTTTTTATTCCTGTAGGCATCATTTTGAGGACAACCCATATAATGGAAGATTAACTCAGAGAAGAGATTCTTGTTCTGGTCTCCTCCAGCTGCATCATTCATAGGTACTTCCTTTTACATGGATATGCCTTCCTTCTTAAGGCTATGTCTGGCATTTGGATACGTGGCCATATATAATGCGGTGTTGGTGGCAGTTGCTAGACTTATTTTTTTAGACTGGGTGCATTTATAAATTGTGCAAGCATTAATAGACAGTCTCAGGCATCATGGCTGGGATTGAGTTGACTGCAAGACTTAAGTGAATTGTTCAAAATCAAAATTCTTCCAATTCAAATGAGTGATTTTAAAGAAAAATCAAAATTCTTCCAGTTAGGCAGAAAAAAAAAAGTTGGTTAGCTTTTTCTCAGTGACTAGAATGACTGATTCAAATTTCTTAGTTACTTTAAAAGTTATATCTATTCTGTGTGCTTTGGCAAATACTGGAAATTTCTGCCTCTGCTAGGTTGATAATGGCAGTAGATATCACTTGGTGGATGCAACTCAAACATAAAATAATTTGTAAGTTACTTTAAGTAGATATTGGGCAGCTAGGTGGCCCAGTGGTTGGAGCACTGGGCTTGAGATAAGGGATACCAGAGTTCAAATCTGGCCTTAGATACTTACTAGCTGTGTGACCCTAGACAAGTCACTTAACCCTCTTTACCTCAGTTTCTCATCTGTAAAATGAGATGCAGAAAAAAATGGCAAACAGCTCCAGTATTTGCCAAGAAAACCCCAAATTTGGACAGTTGGACGCAACTGAAATGACTGGACAAGCAGGAATGAGCAGATATTAGTAGAATGTAGGTGCCTTTGAGGACAAGGAATATTTAGGTTTTATCTTTGTGTCACAGGTGCCCAGCACAGTATCTTAGTGAATGCTTGTTGATTGTCTTCTCCCTATAGTAAAAGTCTTCTATGTAAAAAGGCAAGTAGGAGGCAGATTAGCATAGATGGTTGACTTTAGACCTAACTGAAATCTGCCTTCTTACTCCTTAGACGAGGAGCAAGACCCTTCAGTTCTCAGGGCCCCCAGGCAACTCTCTGAGACTAAGCTATAGACGAGTTTCTAATCTGCTTTGATAGAGGAAATTTAGACATTGACAAGTCCTTATGCCAATAAACACCTTGTCCACCATTTTCTAGACCCCTCATCCCCCATCTCAGCCAAATCTTCTCTAAAGCATTCCCCATACCCTTGGCTGGCAGAGTTGCTTCTTTATAGAAGGGAATGGTGTTATGCAGTGGTAAACAATGCTAGATCTGGGCTCAGAGGATTTCCCTCTGCCCCCTGTGCACTTTGGGTGAGTGACTCAATCTGGGTCTCAATTTCTTTGTCTGTGAAATGAAGGGATTGGGTTAAATGGCTCCTGAAATCTCTTCTACCTCTAAGTTCTATGATTCTATGAACCTTTTCTACTTTCTTTTTCCTTTTTTAAGATGGTATATTGATCAGGACTTGCCATTTTGGATGGGAAATTTTGCCAGATGGTGGGTAAATCCCTCCCACTTTTCCATCATACCCTTCTCCATGATACCCAGGTTTTAGTGACCTGAGGATCACAGTAGCATATATTTTTCTATATTACTTCATACATTCTCAAGCCCTTGACCTGGGTCACAATTTGAATCTTAGAGCCTATCATATAGTGAGGAATGAACACCAGGAAGTGAACTTGGACCCTGTTTATTCCAATTTTCCTATTTTACAGATGAAGAAACTGAGGCCAGCAGAGGATAAGTCACTTTGCTAAGGTTATCCAGATATTAAAGGGAAGACTCAAAGGTCATTGGATCAGAGCATCATAGATTTATCTTTTTGGTGTCACAGATTCCTTTGGTAGTCTAATGAAGACTGTGAACACCTTCTCACGATGATGTTTTAAAAGTACAAAATAAAATTCATAGGATTATGAAGGAAATTACCAAAATTTATTTTGAAAAGCAAGTTCACAGATGTCAGGTTAAGGACCCCTTAGTTATAGCTAAAAGGATTCTTTGAGGTCCCTGATTCCAGGTTTTCTTTGCCTATTAAAACACATTGCCTTCCATCTTCCATGTAGAGTTTGGAATACTAGTGGTTGCCATGCTGGACTTGGAGATGGGAAGGCCTGAATTCAAGTGCCACCCCTAATACTAGTTGTATGACCCTGAGCAAGTCAATTAATTTCTTTGAGCCTCCATTTCCTCATCTGTAAAAAAAAGGGAATTCAACTAGAATGGTCTCTAAGGTTTATTCCAGTTCTAAATCAATGATGCCCCGGGGGGGGGGGGGTATCTGCCTCAGTTTCCCCTTCTGTAAAATGAGAGTTGGATCAGCCCTTAAAATCTCTGCTGGCTCTATATGTAGAATCCTGTGATCCTACATAGTTAGCTTGCCCTTGCCCATATCAAAACTCAACTATTGTACTGCAAATTTTTCTAACAGTTGATTTTCTTAAAGTTGCCTGGCAATTTATAATTGTAATGAGTTTAATGTCACCTAAACATTTAGATATTTTGCTGTGGATACTTTGGTCTGCATAACATAAAAAGAAGTTTTAATAAGGCCCAAAATTCTATTCTTTTTGATTCTCTTCGCTGAAAAAAGCTTATCATTCCAAGTCTGTTTCTAGTCTGTAAGCAAGCTTTCCCTTTTCTTTCAACTTTTTTTCCCCCTTAATTGGTGGCAGCAACAGACCATAGTCTAGTACAGGGGTGGGGAACCTGCAGCCTCAAGGCCACATGTGGCCCTCTAGGTCCTCAAATGCGGCCCTTTGACTGAATCCCAGTTTGACTAGACTGAAGCGTTTGGAAAAGGGAGTCATTTTTAGTAAGTCTAGAAGGTAGGTCATAGCCAGGTTATGAGGGGCCTTAAACGCCTAACAAATGAATTTGGTTTTGATCACAGAGGTACTGGGGAGCCTTTGGAGTTTATCAAACCAGGGAGGTGACATGGTCAGACCTGTGCTTTAGAAAAAGCACTCTGACAACAGGTTATGTGGGTTCAGATATCATGTCTGCCACTATCTGTGTGACCTTAGGGCAGTCACATTGCAACTAAGACGTATCTACTAAGTCATAGAGAGAATAAGGTCCCTTTTCACCTCAAGTCCATGAACCAATGAACCTATGCTTTGTCTCATTATGAATCCTTCATAGTCAATAAGAGTCTGAAAGTTCTGAGTTCAAATGATGCCTTAGGCACTTACTAGCTGGATGACCTTGGGCAAGTCATTTAAGCTCTGTCTACTTCAATTTTGTTGTCATTCAGCCATTCAGTCATGCCCCAGTCTGCATGACCCCAGAGACTATTTTCCATGGGGTTTTCTTGGCAGACATACTGGAGTGGTTTGGCATTTCCTTCTCCAGCCATTTAACAGATAAGGAAACTGAGGTAGATAGGGGTTATGTGACTGTCAGTTTACTTATCTGTAAGATGGGGATAATAGCTACTACCTCTCAGGGCTATTGTAAGGATCAACTAATGTATATAAAGTGTTTCACAAACCATTAAGTGCTATCTATATCGGTGCCAGTTACCTTCATCATCATTATTATAATTGCAGTTATTTTACTCATTTAGCAATAACAACATTGAGTTCATTTTTAGCCAGTGTCATCTTGTCAGAAATGGAATATTGGCTGATGAGTTTCTTGACCTTTCTCTCCCCTGTCAAGATGCTGGACTCAGTCACTATTACACATTATCTCATCCACCAGCTTTTAGTTTTTACTCGGGACCAAAGTCAACTGGTTTCTCTTCCTTGTGAGTTCTAGAAATGAAGTTACTTGATTAAGTTCCTGTTCTTTGTTTGCTCAAGCCCCAAGTTAGATTAGGGGTAAACCAAAGTTATTATGAGCATTTATCTTGTGTAGCTACCTGAGGAAGCCTGTGGCCTGTGAGGAAGAGTTGGGGGCTTTTAGGAAGAACCTGAGCTCAGATGCTAAGAAAGACAGACAGAAAATGTACAACAACTTCTCGGTAAGGGCCTTTAGGAAGCATGAGGAAATACCCTTTGCTAAGGGAGCCTCATTAATGATCCTGCCTTTTGGACAGAGCAGAAGAGAATGAAGAAGTTAGGGGACAGACCCAGTGGGATGTACTTCCCAGCATGGGTAGCGCTGAAGAATGCCGGTTGGTTAGTTGGTTGATTGATAACATGGAGGGCTCTGAATTTCTCCTTGAAAGAACTAGGCAGTGTGGAGGCTGCTGCTAGAGAGTTTAGCTGGAGTGGGGCTAAGAGAGTGAAACAATATTGACTCACTGGAAGGAGAACTGGGGAGCTCTCTGAGTAGGTGAGGAGTACGGGGCACTTGGGGGAGTTAGGTGATGCATGGATAGAGCACGGGGCCTAGAGTCAGGAACACTCATTTTCTTGAGTTCAAATCTGGCTTCAGACTCTTTCTAGTTGTGTGACTTTGCACAAATCACTTAACTCTGTTTGCCATTTGGAAAATGAGCTGGAGAGGGAAATGGCAAACCATTCCAGTATCTCATCAAGAAAACCTCAAATAGGGGCACCAAGAGTTGGACACGACCAAAAACAATTCGATATAGCATAAAACAAAAAGGCAGGAGGCTTTTTAGAAGTGACAGGGGTGTGCAGGTAGTGGGAGTCACTGCTGACTGTAGCTGTCCTCTGGGAGCAAATGTACAGGCTGGGAGGAACACTGCAAGGTGGAAAGGAAACTGGTTTGGGAGTCATACTTAGTTCAGATCTTGCTTCTGATACTTATTATCTGACCTTGGGCAAATTAATCTCCAGGAGCTTCCGTTTCCTCCCTGTAAAATGAAGGATGTATACTCCATAGCCTCTGCTGTCCTTTCCAGCACAGCATCCATGCTCTAAGTGTGATATTGGGCAAGTCACTTTACCTCTCAGGGTCTCAGTTTCCTCATTTCTAAAATGGTGGGGGCTGTGTGGGGGGGGTGGGATTAGAGTAGATGATCTCTGCTGTCTCTTACACTTCTAGATCTGAAGTCCTATAACCTCCCAACTCATAATTAATTAGGTTGGGGAGACATTGTCTGGAGGTCTGTAGTCCTCTTCTAAGTGTGAATTACCTGGCTTGGGTAGGCCAATGGATTCCAATCTAGCTCCTGGTCTTCAAATTCCAAAGAAAAGGGACTATGTAAGACTAGTTATACTGATGTAATATATGTAATATATTTAAAACTTTGGGCAATGTCTGTATCTTTTTTATGAACTCTCATCTTTGGCTCATTTTCATTTTCATTGAATATTACATTATTGGAGTTTCTCTAAAGTACTGCAGCCCAAAATTATGCCCTATCAGTATTGTGTTAAGTTTTTGTCGTGCCTGTCACCTGAATGAACATCTTGAATAGTTTGCAAATGCAGCTGGAATTTTTCATTATCCTTAAATGATGGATAGCTGCATTGTTCCAGTAAACAAACAAACAAAAAAACAAAAAACAAACCAGAAAATCCCCAACTTATATAATTCCAGTGTACAAAATTAAGATTCAAAAGCAAGACTCCATTCCTTGTTCATGGAAAGCATCCACCATGATGCTTTTTCTTCCTCAAAAATCAAGCATGAAGGCATAGGTGGATTTGTTGACATCAAAGTCTGATTCTGGCTGCTATTGACAGTAGAAAAGAATAATTTAAAAATGAATGAATGGAGCAATCTGTTTATACTAAGAATAAAATAGGTATCAGTGTAGACTAAAACTGAAACCTTGCTGTGAAATTCATTAATATGGAGATTTGAACATGTTATCAGACACCCCCAGTCCTGAAGGGCTTTGCTGATGCAGAGAACCCCAGACTTAAGCATTACTTTCCAGTAGAGTGTAAACTCTGGGTGAATCAAGAACATCTTTCGTTTTTGAATCCTCAGTAACTGGTATAGTATTGGACACATAACAAATATAGATCATTTAACCAAATGCATAGCCTTGACAATAGAAATTCGCAGTTTAAAGTGGACCCTCATTAATGCCGCACTAATTATTCTGCACAGTTGTGAGGGGGTAGCTGGCAACTGGAATTTAACCACGATATAGTTATTGAGAGTAGGGATATCATTAGATTTTCATCGTTATCGTTGCTAGTGTTTACATAACATTTTAAAGTTTCCAGAATGCTTTGTGTATTCTATCTCATTTGAATCTCACAACAACCCTATCTCCATTTTACAAATGAGGAAACTGAGACTGAGAGAGAGAGAGAGAGAGACTTGTCTAGGGTTGCAGAGCTAGTAAGTATTTGAAGTAACATTGGAGCTCAGGTCTTCTGGACTCCATATTGAATGCTCTATCTACTCTGGCACTGAGCTTCCTCACAGTATAAGAAAGACAATGTGTCATAGTGAATAGAATGCCTAAAGATCTGAGTTTATGTCTCGCCTCATGTACTGGACACATGATCTTAGACAAGTCACAGAGAGTAGCTGGGCTACTGTCTGCGCTGACAACCTACATTGGTATGGAAAATTTCCTCGTCTAGGAGGTCTCTACTAATGAAATCACAGACATGCATGGCTAAGAGCCAAAGTGGCCCAGAGTGGCACCTGAATCAGATTAAGATGCCATTGGGAAATATTTAACACAGTAAATAAAAATACAGTAGAACACAGATTATGTTAATATGTGGTTTTCTAAGTTAACAGGTGAACCTCAGGGATCCTTTGATACAGTCTAGTGGTCTTGTTTTCTATTTGAGTTTGGAGCTCTCCAGTTTTCCTCATAACATTTATGTTTATATCCTTATGCATAAAAAGATTTACAAATCGCTTGATACGATATCTTCTGCATCCAGCATAGTTTGTTTTCTTTTCCATTCTCTTGTTTAAAAAAATACCCTTGGAAATTTAAACCATTTGTCCTTTGATCTGGATTTTCTGACCTGATAACCCGTTATTCATTCTTAGAACGAAAATACTCCTATTGTTGGGACCTAGAATTTGATGTCTCCTGTGTATACACATTTGAATTGTGGCCAGAGTAATATAATGAAATGGATTATTAAATGAGTGAAGAAAGACCTTGCCAACCTAATGAAGGTTGGTTGTTTTTTTTTTTTTTTTTTTTGCTTTTATTGGATATTTTTTTTTCTCTCTCTACTGTGAAGATTATTTTAAGGGCAGTGTTTGGCAAACCTTTCAGTCTTTCCAGTTTTCAGTTCTCTAAACATGTCTTTTCTTTGGAAGCTCTGTTTTCCCAAGGCTCCCTTCCACCAGAAAACCCACAAGGTTGGTGTTGTTTGGCACTGCGGACATCACGTGTCCAAGTAGTTTCTGTCACTACCGAGAGTTGCTTTTCCCCCTGAACATTTTCTCACTTGAGTCTTTCACAAAGTAGCTAAAAATCCATCACCCAAATTGAAAACATGTGCATAGACCACTTTTAGAGAATGACCCACTTTTGCCCTAAGGAAGAGGAAGCAGAAGATGTAAAAAAATGCATCCACTTACCCAATGTTTCTAATGTCCTAATATCTGTATAGACAAGGTGAGAAAGAAATATAAAGTGTGTTTGGCACAGGCTGTTAGGCACTTGAGCAAATAATGGAGTCTCCTTTCCTTGGGGCAAATTAAATTGGGATTCAACAATCCAATAAACATTTATTAAGTGCTTACTGTATACAAGACACATTTCTTTCCTCAAAAAACAAGAGAGAAAGCCTTAGTAACTAAAGCCCAATGCTGGCTACCCTTAACATCAAGGAAGAATAATCAGAAACTGAAAGAACAGAGTAGTCTTGTTTATACTGTGAAAGATATGAGTATCTTTTGGAAGGGCTAGGTGGGATGCGCTGGTGAGAGAACTTGAAAAGCCTGGGGAATAGAGATAGAAAGTGGACCTATAATTTCATTGTTGTAGGGAGCCCCTGAAGAGGACTATCTCCCTCTGCCATTCCATCCTCAGCATACTGTCCAAAGTTATCTTCCATAAGTGCCCATCATCTGACTGTGTAGCTCACCTGTGATCCATAAGCTTCAAGGGCTCCCTATTGCTTCTAGGATAAAGTATAATTCCTCCCTTTGGTTTTTAAAGTCCATGACAACTTCTGCCTTTCCAACCTTATCATACACTCCTCTTTCTCCCACAGCCAAACTGGCCTTCTTGCTCTTTTTTACACAAGATGCTCCATCAATTTAAATTCTAATGGAGGAAAGACAACACATATAATAAAGAGGATTAAAAGAGGAGGGAGACACATGCATCATGTTTAAAACATTTAAGTTGACCAGGAAGTGATGTGGTGATCTAGTTCCTAGAAAAAGAATTTGGAATCTCAATTCTCTCTTTGAAAAATAAATAGTATGTGATATGTATGACCATCCACATGCATAGGGCTACAGGGTCATAGATGAAAAGTTAGAAAGGACCTTAAAAGCCTCTGACTCCAACTCCCTCATTTTACAGATAAGGAAACTGAGGTCCAAGAGGGTTAAGTATCTTGTCTGTGGTCATTCCAGGTAATAAGTTGTGAGAAACAGCATTAGAACTCAGGTCAACAAGTTAACAGGTGTTTATTGAGTACTGACTCCAAAGAAAGGAAAACATTGCCCGTGCCCATGACTGGACCCAATTCTTCCCATAGTGCCATACATGATGTTTTGTATTGTTCACACTGTGAATACTGAATATACGTATATATGTATATGCACCTGTAGATTTCATAGTGACCCCCAAATACTATGTATGCATATATTCATACATAGCGTACATATGAATCATGTGTGCATGTATGAATCTGTGTGCACACAAAGGAATCATGTGTGCATTATATGTTTTTATACATATACATGTGCATTGTATATATGTGTGTATACTGTAAGTACACATGATGTATTCCACTGTATTGCATGTATATGCATGTACATATGTATCTACATGTGCATGCATGAGGAATACATGTATATATACTTGCATACTCACAAATGTATACATACATACCATCTACTATAAGTATATGTACATGCATAAGTATTCATATATTTGTTTGTGTGTACATTTGTGCATGTGTATGTGTGATGACTGACTATGCTTATCCTGAGTTATAGTGATAGTCTACTAATAAGACTACCTGTCTATTATCATCTCCCATTAGCCTGCAGAAAACATAGCAAGAGGATATTTTTAACTTCTATCATTTAAAACAGAGTTAGCAGGACTGACTGGGCTGACTATGGATACATAAATCACAAATCATGTTCAGTTCTATATAGGTGAAATAACCAAACAGTTCCCAGCCTGTTTTGGGCTGTGAAATTCCTCTTGGCCATATTCTCATATGTTCCTCTGAATGTTTTTGATTAAGCCTGTCCTGGACTGAATGTCTTGATTTCCATATGCTGAGGTCACATGGTCCATTATCTTGTTACACACAGCTTGGTGCTCATTGTTAAAAATATGGGACGAATGATACCAAGCCAACATGGGATTCACACCAGCCCCAATGGCCTGGCCATTTGTTTCCTAAAGAGAATGCATCTGTTGAATAATGACACCCCCAAATACTATCACTCTTTGTACTTAAAAAATAATAAGGAAATAACAAAGTCCTTAGTTACCATATCATGCTCCCTCTTCTCCACATTAGGCCTTGGATTGAGGGGGGAGGTACAATATCAATTTGACGTGACTGATTCTGGGTCTGGCATATTCCAGGTGATTGTGTTGAGTGGAGAAGTCATCAATTTGTTTCCTCAAATGAATTGTGTGCTTCAGCTGTAAATATTTCAGAAATGGGGATGGCATCTGTTTCCTTGTTCTCAGTGCTGACCGCGCAGGGACCTAATGGATGACCAGGCCTTACTGCCCACATTAGTAGGTGCTGTTCCTAATGGGCCTGAGAAGACAGCAGAAATACAGAACAGTTGTCTGCCCTTGTGTTTCCTTACATTACCTCTGTTTATCTTGCTGCCTTGCCTGTGGAGGAGAATTATATCTATTATGCTTTTTATAAAGTTGGTAAAATCCGACTTCCCATTCCTGGCTACAGGATCAAAGTATGTTTTGTTCCTAGAATAGTAGATGCATCTTCATGGAAGGACAGTTTTTGATTCCGTCAATGCTTAATAGTTGTTGAGTTCATCCAATGTTCTCTTCATTACTTTATAGTTTTGAAAGTATGTTCTGGCTTTTGTGCTTTGGCAGCATGACAGTTGTTATGGCAGCCCCTACTTCAACTTTGACTCTGGCCCAGACCCCAACCCTGGCTTCTACACCAAATTCTGCCCCTGCATAGGCCCAGGGCCAGGCCCCCATGTCAGTGCCTCCAACTGCTGCCCTGACCCCCATGCCAGCCCCCGTAAGGCGTGGGTTCCCTCAGCTGTTCCCTGGTAGCCATGTAGTCTGGCTGCATCTGGTCATCCTTGCCTCCATAGTAGACAGCTACGAGTGTTGCAACGAGGGTGTGGGCTGCATCGTTAGCACTCTGCTGGGAACAATTGGCAAACACTCAGTAGAAGTCACCAGCTGCTCTTTAGTGCCACATAATGAGTCTGAGGATGAGGTTGCTGTGGACATGGAATTTGCTAAGAATATGTAGAATTATACAAGAAGGTCTCTCCAAGTGAACTTATTCTGGGCTGGTATGTTTCAGGCCATGACATTACAGAACACTTGGGGCTGATTCAGGAGCATTATGGCTGGGAGGCCCATAGCCCCATTCACCTGACTGTGGACACCAGCCTCCAGAATGGGCAGATGAGCATCAAAGCCTGTTCCTGGAAAAACAATGGGAGTAATGTTCACTCCACTGACAGTGAAATATGTCTACTATGATACTGAGCCAATTGGAATTGCCCTGATCATGAAGACATGTTTTAGCCCCAACCATGTGACTGGCCTTTCAAGTGATCTGCAGCAAGTTGATGGGGCATCAGCCTGGATCCAGGATGAGGATGTGCCGTACGGAAAGGTGTTGGCTGACAACACCATGGGCCGCTTCCTGATGGGCCTGGTTAACTAAGTTCCCAAGATTGCCCCTGAGGACATTGAGAGCATGCTGAACAGCAATATCAGTGACTTGTTGATGGTGACTTAACCTTGACAACCTAACCCAGTCACTAATTGCTCTCAGCAAGGAACTTGTGAGCCTGTAGCAGCAACTACAGCCAGTATCTCCACCTATTGTGGGTCCTCCCTTGGCCCGACCCGTAGGATAGAGCAGAAGAAAAATGGATTCTCCTTTAGTCTCATCTTTGAGTTGCCTATTTCTGTAGATGAGCTGTTCATGACTCCAAGTAAACCACAGACATTCCTTTAAAAAAAAAAAAGTATGTTCTGAGATAGTTCCTTATTTGATCTTCACAACCCTGTGATATAGGAAGGGTGTATATTTTCCTATAGTTTTTTAAATGGGAGGGAACTGATATTCAGAGAAACTGAGTCAGAAGCACACTTTGGAGATAGATCAGGAAGCAGAAAGGATGCTGGTCATCCTCTAAAGACCCAAGCAATGAATCATCATCCCTGGCTCCAGGGGAGCCTGCTCACAATTCAGCCTCCACTGTAAGTGACTTTTCCATGGTCATATAGCTGGGTAAGGGAAGAGGCTGGACTGGAACTCATGTCTTCTGACCCCAGTACACTGAAATCTTTCTACTTGGGGGCCGGAGCCAAGAAGGCGGTGTAGCAGCAGCAACATATCACAGCTCTCACATAGCCACCCCAAAATACCCATAAAATAGGACTCTAAACCAATCCTAGAACTCCAAAATGCACACAAAGATACTTCCCACTAAAGACAGCTCGGCTATGAGGAACCATATCAGCACTGCGACCTGAAACCAGCCTGGCCTGAAGCCGTGGCTGTGCCCTGGGGCCGGTGGCTGGACGGGAGGAGCAGAGGAACCCCTCTGGTGAGTGGATTAGTGGCAGCTGCGAGCAGCGTTCATAACTAGGTCAGTGGGACTTGCCATCAGGGGAGAAAAGCATCTGGCCAAAAGGCCTCCAGAGCGGAAAAGCGAAAGGCAGAGGTTTTGCACCTGCCTCCACGTTGTAGCTTCCCACCCGCGGCCTGCAGACAGTAGCAGGACTAAGCTATTGTTCTGAATCCAGTGCTCTCGCGTTGAGCGGCCTGGATCCGGATCGCCGTCTTGGGCCTCGGTCTTGGAGTCTTCATTATCCAGAGAGCCGGAAGTAAGTAGGAAGGGTCCCAGCACCTTCCTGAGAGTTACGGCAGCCGGGAGGACCCCAGCGATTTGGGACAGAGCTTTCCCTTCTGGAAGCAGAGCCCCACAGAGATTTAAAAAAAATCATGGACTGAACAACCAGGAGTAAGAATAACCATAAAAAACAAAGTAAAAGCAGCACCCAAACCCTAGATTCCTTCTATGGGGAAAAGAAAGATCATGGGAGAGAGAGGG
>JAQQSV010007202.1:0-14081 GCA_028646515.1 Pseudochirops corinnae
TTTTAAGGTGTTATTTTCTTCAGTCAAGTTGTTGACTCTCTTTTCATGATTTTCTTGCATCTTCTCATTTTTCTTCCCAATTTTTTCTCCACTTCTCTTATTTGGTTTTCAAAATCCTTCTTAAACTCCTCTATGACCTGTAACCAGCTTCCATTTTTCTTGGAAGCTTTTGGTGCAGGAGGTCTGACTGTGTTCTCTTCCTCCTGTTCCATGCTTTGATCCTTTTCGTCCCCAAAAAAGGAATCTAAGGTTGGATTGCTGTTCTTTTCAATTACTTGACTTCTTAGCTCTGTGGAACTTCTGCTTCCAGAGGAGAGAGCTTTGTCCCAAATCACTGGAGTTTTTGCAGCTGCTGTAGCTATTAGGAGGCCACCATTTCTGCAGCCCCAACCAGCTTTGGCTCACTGAAAACACATCTCAGAACCATCATCCAAGGCCACAATCCAGATCCAGGCAGCTTTAGGTAAGAGCACTCAGCCTCTGAATGATCCCTTTGCCCCCCCTGCAATCTGCAGGCCGAGAACTCTGAAGCAGCCATGTGGAAGCAGCTGCAGGGCCACTGATTCTGCTGCTTTCTTGCCCTGGGGAAGATGGCTGGACCACTTATTTCTCCCAAATTTAGCCAAGTTCCACTAACCTTTCACTTAATCCTTGTTTCTTACGGTTTGATAATTCTGGAAATCACCACAGCTGCTGGTGATGCACTCTCCTGAAAGCTCCAGCTGCGGCTTGTCCTGGCTGCCCTGGGGCCAAGCCATGGTTTCAGTTTGGGCTGGTTTTCGGCTTCCCACAGGCTGTGATGAGCCCTTCCTATCCCACCTGCTGTGTTGCTTTCAGTGGGATCTTTGTTTCTCTGTACTTTTTTGTGTTCTGGAGCGCTAAAATTTGTTTAGAGTCACATTTTATAGATTTTTGAGGTGATTATGCAGGGAGCTGCGCAGTTTTCCTGCTTCTATGCTGCCATCTTGGCTCTGCCCCAATACCACCTTCATCTAAGACATTGTTTTAGATTAAGGACAAAGTATAAATTCCATCTTTTAAAAAAATCTAGAAGAGTTGGAAAAGGTACACAAAAAGCTAAAATATAGCACTAACACCTTATACTTCTATACCACTTTACAAGTTTTCAAAGCCCTTATATGTACAATTGCTTTTCTATCCCTTAGTATGCTGTTAGGGAAAGAATGCAAGCATTGTTATCTGTATTTTGAATATAAGGAAACAAATTCAGAGATGTTAAATTCCTTGTACAAAGTCCCATTTAACCAGGAAGTAGTTGAAGTAGGACTAAAAACCCAGTTCGAATATAAAACAGTTGCAGGAATATGTAGAAATTCAGTTTTCACAAAAAAAATTCTGAAATTTACAGTGTTCATGTCTACGACTAAAAATAAGATCCACTATGGCATTTCTTATTAATGCAAACATAAAAAGGGAAACTGCCAAATTTGTTAAATGCACACATTAAATGTTTTCTTCATGCATATTACTATGCATCATCTGGATGAATTTCTTCCTGATTATTATGCACAAATGAGTTTGCTTTTTTTTTTTTTGCTGGAAACTGTAAATGGTTTATAGTTCACTTCATTTTGTATGGTCTTTTAAAAACGATCTCCGCTAGCATCAATATATCATATATTACAGCCAAAATATTTGGTAATCTATAGACAAAAACATCCATTACCAACATTTCTAAATGAATAGAAGCATCACATATCATTCCAGCAATTGAGAAAATGGTGTGTAGCTTTCTTTATTGTTTTGGTTTTTTTTGAACTTCTATTTGAGATGTTATACCACTTTACTTAAAGATTCTCCAGTTAGGGTTAAAGATGTATTTTTATTCCAAACAATCAAATTACACATGTTTTGAAGTAGGAAAAGAGAAAGAAATGATTCCTTTACTTTTGTATAATTGCTTATAAAATGATTTAGGCAGATAGACAATTTTCAGTTGAAATGAATAATCAAAAAACTGGCTCAAAGACAATGATGTTATTGGTCAGGGTTGGCTATAGATAGTGACGGACTACTTCCTGTTCAATGATTGCTAAAACTAGAATGTGAACAAGACTACACTTTCAAAATTTAACCCAGAGTAATGCCCAGCAGACATGAGTATACATACATTCCCCAACCCTCACTTACAAGAGAGAAAACTAATTCCAAATGATTCAATGTAAAGAATTATTGTTTAAAATTTATTTTGAACATACGTTTTTAAAAAATGAATTCCAAATTCCTTCCCTCATTTCCTCCCATCCCTGACTCAGTGAGAAGGCAAGTAATATGGCACCAGTTATACATGTTAGGTCATTCAAAATGTTTCCACATTAGCCATGTTGCCAACAAACAACAACAGCAATAATAAAGGAAACACAAGGATAGACATTTTTGTCTGCATGACAATTTTCAAAAGTTCATGTAGCTGGCCTTTTTTCTTTCTGTCTTTAGTGGTTTATCTACCCCAGTATTGCTACATATCCCAAAGAGGTGATTTATGTATATTGTCCAGAATAATGTTCTTATAAAGACAACTCTAGAATCTCACATAGGAACAACTGGGAAGGAGCTAAAATGTGTGCTCACTGAGCTTTTCATCTATGGTCTCGCTATCCGATCCCATTTTCCAAGTACCTTCGTCTGCCCACCATTATCTAGGTCCTCTACCGACTCCGATTGCCCATGATAAGTAGATAACTAATACGATTTCCAATTACTTTATATTAAGGTGTTAAATGGTAATAGTGCTTTAAGGTATACTGCTATTCCTAGTAAAATGTGCATATTTTTATGAAGATTTTTAATCCCTTGACTTTCAAAACTCTGAGTTAATGCTGTCTGTGCAGGTTATGTGAAAGATAATTGTGGGCAAGGGAACCCCTCAAACTTGCCACAGAGGCAACTACTTCCAGGTTACAGGGCTAGATGAGCAAGTACCAATTTCATGTGTTAACCACATGACAGGCATATTCAACTATGATTTCCATTCATGCCTCTGTCCTCATGTTTAGGCAATCCTAGAGAGTTACTTCAATGCTAATATCATAATAATGTAACATTGAAATTACCTTTGTAATCCAATGGACTAAAGATAATTAGGTTGACCCTAAAAGAAATCAGGCCAGAATTGACAGAAATCAGATAGCAGTTCTAAAGATAATTTAATGAGCTCTGACAATCTTTTCCATTGTATGTTTATTAGGTATTCATGGTTATGTTTATGTTTGGGGCTATATCTAAATATTTCATGATAGGCTTATACTGATGCATTGGTATGATTCACAGCAGAATGAAAAGGGTTAAAACTAGGAGAAACTGAGATGTAGCATAAAAAAAGTGTAGAAATAGCTTCAGAAAATATGTGGGTTGGTGAACAATTTTTCAGACCCATAAATTTTTTTGTCTGAAATGTTGGTTTAAAAAACAACAATACTTTGTATTTCTATAAATAAGTGCTTATGTGCCCCTATTTTAGCTCTAGACTGTGTAAGTGACAGCTTGAGAACACTAGCATTACCTGGCCCCGTTTTACCTCATTTACACAAAGATCTGCATAGATCCCCATAACTTGTGCATCAAAGTAGATTGCTAAAATTTATTGAAACAAATTTAGCATTTTAAAAGTTTTTAATCTCAACAAAGGAGTCAAAAAGATGCAAATGATTAAATAAACATTTTTTTTTTTAAAGGAAAGGAATGTCTATTCCTTCCTCACTGTCTTTCCTTTCTAAGCAGAACAGCTGAACTTACTACTTCATCAGAGCTGGAGAATACTGGTGTCACTAATGACCCTATATACATAAAAAATTAATCTCAGATTAAAAAAAGAGGAAAACATTTTTCCTTATTTGTGTTATGGAAACGGGTCAGATAGGCATATTGGCTCCCTGGCTTCTATGCAAAAGATCTGCAGCCTTGTTAGGAAATAAAAGCCTAGGGACTTGACCTCTAACTAAATCATTTCAGGCCCCTGAAGTGAAACGATTTCCTGGCTCACATCTTGACATAGAATAATCTTTATTTAGACTGTGCTAAATCCCAGATCAGGCAAATACTTTATTTTGAACCATACAAATAAAAGAACAACTTGGGCCATCTGGTTTGGTAGCAGATGGTAAATATTTAATGAGGGAGCTCCTTATCCAGCCTCTAGTTATTAAATACAAAGCATGATATTTTGATAATGTTCTCTATACTGATAGGAAGTTTCATCTGTAGGGTTGTAGAACATGCTATATGCATAATTTGTAATACTGTGACTATACCCTGAATAAATAAATTAGGGCACTCATCCCAGAATGAAATAATTTCATTAACTTGGATTTCCAAATATCAGTGTGGATTTAATTTGGCCCATCAAACAGCTTATAATCAAATGTCTAGGGCTGATTCAAATATGGCCAAGTGTTTACAATGGATGATGAGTATAGCTATGACCCCAAATTTTTTGACTAATAATTCATAGCTTAAGGGGAAAAACCTATATTAAGGGCGTTTCTATTCTTATGGAATATTTTTTTTTAAATGGCCTTAGTGACCAGAGGGGTTCCTTAGGAAAAAAAAAAATATACACTAGCCAGAAATATAATCAAGTAATATCATGATCACCCCCCACTTGTATTTTTTTTTTTTATATTTTCTTCTAGACACTGTGTTTTATTTCCAATTCCTCAAGGGAAGGATCGATGTTGATGAGACAAGAGTGGCCTTGTATCAGGTAGCCCTAGTTCATTGGAAGAATGATTTTATATAAACAAAAGTCTGTGGAAGATGCTATGTTAGACCTATCCTCAAGGGTTTCAATTCAGAAAACATTATCTGTAATTTTGTGTGTCTCCAAAGGCCACATAAGGTTACAAATATTGTCACAGTTCCCAGCAGATCTATTCAATTGCTGGCTTTCAGTTGCCTTTTTTCAAAAACATTTTAGAAATATTTTCCTCCAATTTTAGCTACCACAGAAATGCTGAAGATTCTAGTAAGCCTGTTTAATAAGACTAAAGAGAGACCCTTATTTGAAAGTACAAATAATTGTTTTTGCCTTTTATGATTAATGAAGCACATTTGAATATTAATGGTGGGTATATGCATACAAACAAAAACGTCCTCAGCAATCACTCTTTACGAGATACTTGACTTAAATATTTGTTTTGTTTCAGTAAAAACAATTTCTCTTTCAATTTTAATGTTCTTTAATATTTAATGTCTTATTTTCTATATTACACTTATTTTTAATATATCTCTTCCCCCTCAATGCCTACCCCTCCATTTATTAAGTCTTTCCATGTTAAAAAAAAAATGTGTCATTAAAGGAAATTGGAAAAAATAGCAAAACCAACCAACTCGTTAACTATACCTAAAAATGAATTAGATATAATATTTCACACACATAGTTCCCCCACCTCTGCAATGAAGAGGAAGGGGCTTCTTTTTAATTTTTTTTTTCTTCAGGGTCAAACTTGGTCATTACAATCACACAATTTCATTTTGGTGGCATCTTATTGTTCATTATATTTCCATTTTTATAGTCACATATGTTGTTTATCGGATTTTACTTCCTCTAACCTGTGTGCGTTCACTTGTCTCCCCATATTCCTCTAAATTTGTCCTATCTGTTGATTCTTGCAACACAACAATATTCCATTCTATTTATGATCCGTATTTTGTTGTCATTCACAATTGATAGGTACCTATTTTGTTACCATAAAAAATGCTGGGATGAATCTGTTGCTTTATGCAAAACCTTTCCGTCTTTGACATCCTTAGGGTTTCTGACTACCATTTGGGACTTTGTGTCAGAGGTTATGAACATCCCTTTGAAAAATGTAATTACAAATTGTTTTCTGGAATGGCTGGACCAATTCATAGATCAACAAATCATTGGTGTTTATCTTAATGAAGCTGCCCCTCCAATATTAACTATTTGCATTGTTTCCTGTCTTTGTCATTTTGTTGCACATAGGTTAATCTTAAACATCAGATTTGCATCAGCTTGCATTTCTATTATTAACAGAGCAATCTTTTTACATGGTTTTTAATGGTTAATACTTCTTTTGAAAACTTCATATCATTCGACTACATATCCATTGGGGAATAGTTTTTGGTTTTCTATATTACTAGGCATGAATGATTAAAGCATATTGGATTATGAATCCTGTAAGCAGACATTCAAGTTCATAGTTAACAATAATAACCAGACCAGAATGCCCATTTTATTAAGAAAAGTTTTAAAAATCTGTGCTATTTCACACAGAAGGAGACATACATAGAGCAATTCTCTCTATAGCTTATTTTAAAATTTGTCTGTCTTTAAGAGGATTTGTATTGAAAGACATTATCTATGAAACCTAGAGAAGATAAAAATAAGCATTGATTACTTCAAAGTCTCTGTTATTTTAAACAATATAGAAAGACCACAGTGAACATATGAAACCAGAAGATCTCAGGGCAAAATGCTGGAAGTTCAAGTACTTCCCAAAAATGTATTAACTTTTTTTTTTTCTTTAAAGGGCACTATGGAGTCAATTGGTCCCATCATTCCATTCAAATACAAGCTCTTTGATAAAAGGGCTTGTTTCTTTTGTCATTTTATTCCCAGCATCTATCACAGTGCCTGAAATATAGTAAGTACTTAATAAATACTGCTCCCTTGCTTGATTAAATCAATCCTGGAATCCAGAAAGTAGTTTTCTGCACTCACTGAAGTTCTTTGTTTTCCTTGCTTAATTTCTTACTAGGTGGATCTGTCAGGATCATACTGAATACTTATTTGATACAGAAGTGTCCTGGACAACCCTTTGGGCAAGCCCAATGGAGATTTCTTAATAAATGTAGTAAGTTTTGTATCTAATAAATCAAGGAGAGGCAGGGGTGGGCTTGAAGGAAATATATTATAGCTTAGGGCCATTCAGAAGATTGATGCTAATGTTCTAAACTTCTAAGCATTTTCCTCTTTTACCTTCCTAGTGCTATTGATTTAGGATTTGGACTTCCTCATGCTATGGTAGCCTCTGAACTTTTGCCACACAACATCTGTATACTCAAATTTATTTTTTAACCAGACCTAGAAGAACACACATGTGTCAATTGCCATATTGAAACCCTGCAATTGTCTGGAACATTAATGATCAATAACCCTTGCAGGTGTTGGTGGAGTTGGGGAGAATTTCATCTGAGACCTTGTTATTTTTTTTGCCATTTTATATAATTATGCTCTGTTCCAAGTAATTTATGTTTGTTGAAAATAGAGAAGTAAGGTTTTATGTCTTTCACTGCTGTTATAGAAGTGTCATTTCAAATAAGTTAACCTCCCTTTGAGATTAACAACATATTCACTCAAAGCCCTGGTAATGATAGGTTGTTTGATATATTGCAAGCTGATCAAACCAACCAACTCTCTTAGACCTTAAAGTCTTGACAGTTATAATTTTAATCTTCAATATGATCATAAATTTTATTTACTCTCTGTATTATACGAAGTTCAGAGCCAAAGTTGCTCTAACTGCATGTTAGAAATAGTGCATTTTATTTGAATAAACTGATTGGCTGTTGACCTTCATTCTTAAAGAGGGTTAAAATGTCATCGTTATGCTGGAGTCAAGGTATAATGTGTCCATATGTGGCTGATCAGATCAATACAAGCTCAGAATGTGCTACCACAGGTACGGCACAGATGGTCCATATGAACATTTAGAATGGAAATGTCTTTAAATTTGTACATCCTGTGTTCCTTTTGAGCTACTACAATTCTACTTTGCTCGTAGAACACAGGATCTTCTTTCATGCAGGCACACCATACTGGACAGTCCTTTGCCATCGTCTCCCATGTCATGCAATTAGTTCCCAAGTTCTTCAAAGACACCTTGAGAGTGTCCTTTTATTGCTTTTTCTGAACACCATATGAGCTCCTTCCTTGTGTGAGTTCTCTTAAAATTGTCTTTTAGGCAAGCATATTATGGCATTTGAACAATGTGGCTAGCCCATCAGAGTTCTGTTCTCTGCATTGTAGTTTGAATGCTTGGCAGTTTAGCTTGAGAAAGGCCCTTAGTATGTGGTACCTTAACTTGCCAGGTAATCTTCAGAATCTGTCTAAGACAATTCAAATGGAAATGATTCAGTTTCCTGGCATGGTGCTGGTGAACTGTTCAGGTTCCATAGGCATACAAAAATAAAATCAGCACAATGACTCTAGAGACCTTCAGTTTGTTAGCAGACTCATACCTCTTCTCTCCCACACTTTGCTTTGGAGCCTCCCAAACACTGAGCTAGTTTTGGCAATATACGTGTCAATCTCATTATCATTGCATACATCCCAGAAAAGTATACTGCCAACTTAAGGAAACTTATCCACAGTATTCAAAACTCCATTTGCTGGAACCAATGGTTCCACATATGTCTGGTATGGTGCTGACTGGTGGAGACCCTGTATTTTCTTGATGTTAATTGTTAAGCCAAAATTAGCACAAGCAGCAGAGAACTGATCCATACTTTGTTGCATCTTAGTTTCAGAGGCTGCATTGGGTATACAATCATCTGAACAACAACAACAAAAAAATCATACACCAACTCTCCATCCACTTTAGTCTCAATTTGTAACCTTTTCAAGTTAAATAATTTACCATCAGTGAAGTAGCTATGTTTGATGCCATGTTCATCCTCATTGAAGATGTTTGGTGGAATGGGTGGATGAAGAAATTTGAATGAAATACAGAGAAAAGAGACATTACAAAAAAGATATCTGAATAGATTATGAAATTTTAACCCAAAAAATAGTGAGCATATACTACATGTAAAGTAGATGCTGGGTTCTAGAGATGCAAAGACAAATTAGGGAACACTGCCTACCCTTGAGGAGCTTAATTTAGTATTGATTCATTTCCCACCCATTTTACCTCTTTGATCTACTTTTTTCTTTCCTTGAAATGAATGAACATTTCCCATATTAAAAATATTTCAAACTATTTGATACTTGTAATACTCTGAAGAAAGACAGACAGCATGGCACAGTGGATAAAGTTTAAGTTTTGCCTCCAATACATGGAACTTGTGTGACCTTGGGCAAGTCACTTAATTTCTGGGCATTCTGGACAGCACTCTAAGATGACGTTTTTGAAGAGGCAATTGGGGCCAAGTGATTTTCCCAAGGTCACAGAGGTAGGAAGTCAGGTCCCCCTAATTCCAAGGCCAGCACTCTAATCATTACACCACCCAGCTGCCCCATAAGATGACATCTTTCAAAACAGCTTCTGATCTACTTTTGGGTGGAATTTTTACAGCAGAAGTTTACTACATTAATGAAATCTCAGGTCCAGAATAAGAAATAACATTAAATGAAAAGAAATAAAACATTAAAGTAAGCTTTTTATTTCATAATAACGCCTACTTTGCCATGAACTTTGAAAATTTGGGGCTTTTTAAAAGAATTTACCTTAATTAGATCATCAATGGAAACTGCAATAAATTAAACTTTGGTCACAGTAGTGCTGAATAGCAAGAAGGAACACAGACACCTTCAATAAAGCACTTTATTCAAGGACTTTTTGCTAATGCCATTGCTCTGGAGGCAGAAACTGGGAAGTAAATGTCTCTGGCTGGATGGGTTCACACAAGTGCTAGACAGACAAGTATGTAGGCACTGTCACTTCACAGGTTGATAGATCCCTGTTGGAGATAATGGTGTTCAGGTCCCTCAAGCCACCTGCTTCTATAACCCTGGATAGAAATAAAAATCACCATTGGAAATCCAGGAATCTATGAAGACCATAGATACAGAAAACCATCCTTCCCCTTCACCTCTATGAAGTACCTGGTTGAATAAACTTGATCTCACTTCCTAATCTGTAGTCACAGACAACACTTACAGGGGGATGAATGAAATCTGAACCTTCGGAATACCATGGTCACTGTTGTACATTTTGATAAATCTTGCTCTCCTATCCTGCTTAAAAGTTCATTTAATTCCTTACTCTTCTATGGGATATGAACACAGAGAGAGAAGCAGAGTAGTAGAGAAGATTTGAGAGTAGCAGTGTCCATGGTATTGAAGTCTATCTGCCATAACTCTCCTTTCAGATCCCGTTATATGACTTAAAAGTAATAATTGTCTATAGGTGCATCTGGTTACCTTACATATCAAGCTTTAAAACTGCTAGCAACAGTCTTTGTTGTTACAAAAGTTCTTTGTGTTAATTGTATCCCAAATCAGTGAAGGAAAAAGTGTCAGAACTCCAAAGGAATAGAATACTTCTACTGATGTGCATCAAGTGCCATTAGTAAAATTTCTTTTTCATTCCACATGATGTGGAATTGGTGAAATTCATTATTTAGAAAAGGAAAATTTAGACAAATGGATACAATATGAAAAAATAACCAAAAATAACTTGGAAGTTTAGGCAAATATGGGACAAAACCCCTCCATGCTGAGATTCTTAGATTCTATAAATTCAGATATGACCAGGAGCTGGTTCAAGGTATAACATCAGGTGTTTATGCTTTCATGAATATTGGATCACTCTATATTTCTTCCACCAGACTTAAACTGAAACGAGCATTGCAAAACCCACCCAAACAAAACAATCTTTGTGGAGGAGCAGGTGACAGACAAAGATTGTTAGACTATTGCTAGGGAACATAGGGAGGGGCAATCTTAGCCTACCTTGAAAACTGATAATTTCCTATTTTAACTAACTAATCTTGTTACCTATGTGCCAGAGGGATAATGGCATAACAGATAGTGAACAAAACCCATCTCTGCCACATAATGACTATCTTCCAATGCAAGTCACTTAATCTCTAAATGTCCCAAGCAAGATTATAAATTTCAGAGTAAGTACCGGGATTGTGTTGGTGGGTGGAGTTTTCTACCTGAGAGGTCCCTATACCAGTGAAATCTTAGCACCAGACAAAAGACAAAAACTTAGGGGCTAAGCCAATGGCTATCAAACTGTTTTTTGCTCATAGAAATGAATTATTCTTTTGCCAGGAGGAATTCTGACACAATATGAGTCATGATACATTCTGATGTGATTGCTAGTGTAAATTCCATCAAATTAACAGTACTCTGCATAATAGTGGGACCTGGCATACCCTTTGTGTGCTAAAAGTTGTTTTCCCTGGCTTGGTTGTTGGTCCTTTATTTCTGAAGAGGAATAATGACATCATAGACTGATTTAAGAGAGGCAGAGTTGCAAGAAATTGTCACTTTCATTCTGTCTTCCAGAGTAATAATAGTCCGATGGCAAGGCAAAAGTCAAGATGATGGGTGATGGCCTGGCATGCACTGGGTGGCCCTGGTGTCTTTAATGTCTGACCAAACTTTAAATGCACCACAGTACCTGCTTCAGTCACCTTTGTGACTGGAACAAATTGTTCTTATCTGCCCTGTCCACCAGGGGAAGTCTTCACATACTTGGGGTAGACATTCTCCTAACTTGCTAACAGGTTTGAGATTTGTCAGTTAACCTCGACTTAGCTTAGCCTATCTACTGAAAGGTTTTATAAGGGCATTGCTGTGGTCCTGTTAGAGCTTCTTGGAGCCCCAGCTGAGAGTTGGGTAAAAGATGAATACCAAAGGTGCTGTAAAGGGTTTGGCAAACCCTTACACTGGAGATGCTAATCCTCTTTGAACACCCCCATACACCTTGTACAGCAATCTGTGGCAAAGCAACTCTGATGGCCGGTCCCTAGTTTAAACTCCTCTCCATATACTGATAGATGTCTAGGCTCTAATTGGATGATTCAGAGACAGAGCATCAATGATTATTTTTTCCTTCTTTAGCTCTTAGAAAGCAGAGAAAAAAACAGATCTAGAAGATAAAATATTGGACTTATTTGGGAAAATCAAGGGGTTTTCTTGTGCCTTTAAAATGATCTTATTCTTTACAGGCAAATATTAAAATTGGGCATTAGTGCATTTTCCATAAAAACCAAATCTATTTATCAAAGGCATTCAAGTAAGAGAAAGTTTCTCATATATATGTAGTTATAAATATTCTAAATATATCACTTGATCTTTATGACAGTTCTTTGTATTATTTCCCTGATTTTAAAGAGAAGGGAGATGAGGCTGAGAGAAAATGCCTTCCCAAGGTCATACGGTCCGAGAGCCTTTACTCCTGACTCCTAGTTCTATGCTTTTTGTCTTTTATGTTTTTTGTTTTAAAGTTAAACTGACTTAATTTTTAAGTAGGTTTTTATAAAACCTCCTTCACAAATTTTTTTAAGACATACTTTTCTGATTACTAAGGACTACATGTGTGTGTGTGTATATGTGTGTGTATGTGTATACACACACATACACACACACACATATATAATATGTATATGTGTGTGTTTTTTTAAAATAGCTCATCTGTATTAAAATTTGTACCATTTATGTCAGGAAGTTGTTTATTTAATCCTAACGCATATACTCACACCTAAAGAAGACCCCAAGAATATGGTAAATGCAAATATTTAAACCAAAGCCAAATTTAGCTATGTCATTAAGATATAAATATACAGAATTATCAAGACAGCTTTCCAGAATATCATGTGATATCACAGCAAGTTCCAGCTTGTTGAAACTCTAACTGTACTATATCTACCTTAGAACAGTGGTGGACTATAACTCCTCACTTTTAAAGATGAGCATTGGATGTAATGAAAAAGCAACTAGATTTGTGTAGGACATGAAACAAAGCCAGGAAAGTTGACCATTTTACCAATGCACAATCCAAAGAGTGTAGAAAAATTAAATTTTCAAGTGATTGTTTAAATATTTTCTAATGTCCTTGAGAGGAGCCAAAGAAAGGATAAAAGAAAATTAAAACAAACAAAACCCAAAAAACGTAAAGTTTTATCTAATGAACTTTCCTTATTTTAATAGAAGCACTTTAAGGATTGCCAAGTGCTTTAAATATATTATCTTATTTGAACCTTATGAGGTAGGTGCTATTATCTCCATTTCATAGCTGATAAAACTGAGACTTGGGAGAGGAGCCAAGATGGTGGTGTAGAAGCAGCAAGATTCCACAGCTCCCACATAGCTACCTAAAACACCCATAAAATATGACTCTAAACAAATTTTAGGGCTCCAAAACTCAAAAAAATACAAAAAAACCCACATCTCCCACTGAAGTCAGCTCCACAGGAAGGGATCATCGCATCACACCGGGAGCCAAAACCAGCCCATCCTGAAACCACAGCTTGACCCCAGGGTAGCCAGGACAAGATGCAGCTGGAGCCTTCAGGAGAGTGGATCAGTGGCAACTGTGGCAGTTTCCAGAATTATCAAGCCATGAGAAACAAGGACAAAGTGAAAGGTCAGTGGAACTCAGCTAAATTTGGGGGAGAAAAGTAGCCCAGCAGAATGGCCTGCAGGGCAAGGAAGTGGCAGAAGTGGTGGCCCTGCAGTGCCTCCATGTAGCTGCTTCAGAGCTCCTGGCCTGCAGACTGCAGGGCGGCCAAGCAATCATTCAGAGGCTAAGTGCTCTTGTGTTGAGCAGCCTGGATCCGGATCATGGTCTTGGGTGGTAGTCCTGGGGTGCATTTTCAGTGAGCCAAAGCTGGTGGGGGCTGCAAAAAAACAGCTGCCTCCCAATAACCCTGGCAACTGTGAAAACCCCAGTGATTTGGGACAGCGCTTTCCCCTCTGGAAGCAGAGTTCTACAGAGCTAAAAATCAAGTAATTGATTGGCCGCATGAGCAGACAAAGGAAGCAAAGTAAGAACAGCAACTGTACTTTAGATTTCTTCTTTGGAGACAAAAAGGATCAAAGCATGGAATGGAAGGAAGACAATGCAGTCAGTACTCCCACACCAAAAATTTCCAAGAAACATGAAGATTTCCTACAAGCCATAGAGCAGCTGAAAACCAAATAAGAGAAGTGGAGGAAAAATTGGGAAGAGAAATAAGAATGATGCAAGAAAATCATGAAAAGGGGGTGGTTAGGTGACACAGTGAATAGAGCACCAGCCCTGGAGTCAGGAAGACCTGAGTGCAAATCCAGCCTCAGTCACTTAACACATACACACAAAAACCTAACTGTGTGATCTTGGGCAAGTCACTTAACCCCAACTGCCCTCCAAAAAAAAAAA
>JAQQSV010007203.1:0-14081 GCA_028646515.1 Pseudochirops corinnae
CCTTTCACATTAAACTCATCCTGTGCTCTCTGTCTATGTATATATGAACATACATATATCCACACTCACCTATATGTTTATATACACATACACCCTCCTATGCAAAACATATATATGTATGTATATATATATAAATATATACATATATATTCCTTTCAACTCTCCTCATACTGAGAAAAGTCTTATGAGTTATAATTACTGTTTTTCCATGTAGGAATGCAAATAGCTCAACTTTAATAAGTTCCTTATGATTCTTTTTCCTGTTTACCTTATGCTTCTCTTGCTTCTTACATTTGAAAGTCAAATTTTCTGTTCAGCTCTGGTTTTTTCATCAAGAATGCTAGAAAATCCTCTATTTCATTGAGTGACCATATTTTGCCCTGTAGCATTATAATCAGTTTTGCTGGGTAGGTGATTCTTGGTTTTAGTCCTAGCTTCTTTGACCTCTAGAATATCATATTCCAAGCCCTTTGATCCCTTAATGTAGAAGCTGCTAGGTCTTGTGCTATCCTGATTGTGTTTCCACAGTACTCAAATTGTTTCTTTCTAACCGCTTGAGGTATTTTCTCCTTGACCTAGGAACTCTGGAATTTAGCTATGATATTCCTAAGAGTTTTCTTTTTGGGATCTTTTTCAAGAGGTGAGCAGTGAATTCTTTTAATTTCTACTTTGCCCTCTGGTTCTAGAATATTAGGGCAATTTTGCCTGATAATTTCTTGAAAGATGGTGTCTAGGCTCTTTTTTTGATCATGGCTTTCAGGTAGTCCAATAATTTTTAAATGATCTCTCCTGAATCTATTTTCCAGGTCAGTGTTTTTTTCCAATGAGATATTTCGCATTGCCTTCTTTTTTTTTCATTTGTTTGGATCTGTTTTATAGTATCTTGATTTCTCATGAAGTCATTAGCTTCCATTTGCTCCAACCTAATTTTGAAGGGCTTAATCGCTTCAGTGAGTTTTTGAAATTCCTTTTCCTTTTGGTGAATTTGGCTTTTTAAGGCATTCTCCTCATTGGCTTTTGGGGCCTCTTTTGCCATTTTAGTTACTCTATTTTTTAAGGTGTTATTTTCTTCAGTGTATTTCTGAGTCTCCTCTAGCAGGCTGTTGAATTGCTTTTCATGATTTTCTTGCGTCATTCTCATTTATCTTCCCAATTTTTCCTCCACTTCTCTTACTTGATTTTCAAGTTCCTTCTTGAGCTCCTTCATGGCCTGTAACCAGTTCATATTTTCCTTAGGGGCTTTTGATGCAGGAGATTTGACTTCACTGTCTTCCTCCTGCTCCATGCCTTGATCCTTTTTGGCCCCAAAAAAGGATTGTATGGTCTGTTTGTGCTTCCTCTGCTTGCTCATACTGCCAGCCAGTTACTTGACTTTTGAACTCTTTGCCATGGTAGAACTCTGCTTCCAGAATGGAGAGAGCTTTGTCCCAAATTGCTGGGGTTTTTGCAACTACCAGAGCTATTAGTTGGGTGCCCTCTCTGTAGCCCACACAAGCTCTGGCTCACTGGCTATACACCCCAGGACCACCACCCAAGACCACAATCAAGATCCAAGCAGGTTAACGCAAGAGCGATTACCCTCTGAATGGTTGCTTGGTCCCCCTATGAGGGGCTCTGGAGCTCTGGAAGTAGCCATGGAGCTCTGGAAGTAGCCATGTGGTAGCAGTGGCATCATCCATGCCTCTGCTGCTTCTCACCCCAGGGTCAGTGGCCTTACTGTGCTCTTCTGTGCTCCCCCTCCCCCATTCCAACAGAGTTCCACACTGACCTTTTACTTTGTCTTTGGCATTTGTGGGTTTCAAAGTCTGGAAATTGCCACAGCTGCTGGTGATTCACTCTCCTGAAGTCTGCTCTGGCTGCTGCTGGTTGGGGTGCCCTGGGGCCAGAACTGCTTGGCTCATGTGGGACTGTACTTGGCTCACAGATTAGTGCATTAGACCCTTCCTGTCTACCTGCCAGGCTGCCTTTGGCAGGAGATTTGTTTCTCTCTGTCACTTTGTGGATTCTGTAGCTCCAAAGTTTGTTTACAGTCATTTTTTTAAAACATATATTAGAAGTGATCATAGTGAGAGCTCACACCAAGTAGTGCTTCTACTCTACCATCTTGGCTTCACCATAGAACAGCTACTTTGGAAAGTTAGCGAATCAATTAAGGAGGAATAGTAGAAATAGTCAGTGTCCAGTTGAGATTACCTAGCATAGATTTGTGGTATATAAACCAGTTAGGATGGGTGTGTGATTTTCTCTGGTGCTGTTCAGCAGTGTGTGAGTGAAGGAATGAAAGAGGCAGATGAGAGGAGTAACTTATGTTGGAGTTTGGCAAAGCCTGATTGATGATAAGAATAAGGAGCAAGGGATTCAAGAGTAAAAGATTGTGTAGAGTTGCATTGGTTCACCAGCTGGTCAATCAATCAATAAGCCTTTATTAAGTACTTACTATGAGCCAGACACTGAGGATACAAGTACAGCAAAAAATCAAGCCATCCCTACTTATAAGTGAGCTTACATTCCAATTGGGTGGACAATAAGATTAGAAAGGGTAGCCAAATCAGGGTGAATGGTTTATGTAGCACTGAAGAATGGAGGAATTAGAGGTCATGGTAAGGACATGGAATAATTTGGGGTATTGAAAGAAATGAAAAGAAAAAAGATTCTAAGAAAGGAGAGTCAAAGTTCTTGAACATGGAAAAGGAACATTTGAGGGCGATGGCCTTCAAAGATATGACCAGCCCTATCTGTAGATGAAGTAGAATAGAGGAATGGTTCATCGGAACTGAATAGATTGAGGAACTAAGAAGTTAGGGTATTTGAGGGAATATCAACATGTGTGGAGAAGTTCCCTGGAATAAGGAAATGATCTGGGGGATAAAGGAAGACTGTGAGCTGGGCACTGAACTCACTGAGAAATAAAGGAGAATGTCTTCGAAGTTGGTAGATAATAGATACCAAAATCCAGTATGGGTGACTTTCAATTGAAAGAACCTCAAAGAAGAGGACGCTGAGAATCTGGAAGCAATAAGAGGGAGCAAGTAGCATTCCTATCTCTCCTATTATATACCCAGTGAGTTTGGTGAATGAATGAAAGTGTACCCAGTGCAAGAAAGGGCAGCCATAGTGGTAGAGTCATCAGGAGGGAGCCAGGTCTTAGTGCATCTCAGAAGATGGAGGGAGTGAGAAAGGAACAGGCTTAAGATGAAGGGAAGTTTGCTAATTATGGAGGAGGTACTCTAGGGAAGTCACAGACATTTGTTGTTGCTGTTCAGTTGTTTTTCAGTTATATCTGACTCTTTGTGAACCAGTTTGGGGTTTTCTTGGCAAAGACACTGGAGCAGTTTGCTATTTCCTTCTCCAGCTCATTTTACAAATGAAGAAACTATAGCAAAGGGTAAGTGACTTTTCCAGGATCACATAGCTAGTATCTGAGGCCAGATTTGAACTAAGCAACAGTCTTCCAGACTACAGGCCTGCCACTCTATCCATTGCACCACCTAGCTGCCCTGTCAAAAACATAGGAAAAGGAGTGTGTGTGTGTGTGTGTGTGTTTGTGAGTGTGTTTGTGTGTGTGTGTATATGTACTTTTTATAGTAGTTTAAATTAGACTTGTGATCTTTGATCTTGTGTCCAACTTAACTTCAGGAGATTGATAATGAAATATGAGTAGGACATACATTTTTAGACATGGCCAATGTGTTGATTTGTTTTGTCTTTTTGTAATTATTATTATTATTATTACTGTGGATTCATTTGAAGTTTCGGTGATCTAAAAAAAGAGCACAAAAATATTTTAAAAAGAAAGCAGGATAGTGTGTAATACATTTTAGAAAGATTTCCTTTTAAAATGTCTTAAAAGTTTTAATGCTTAAAGGGATAAATTTTCAGTTGCCTGTAAAACTCAGCCGAGTTTAAAGGGTAGCATGATGTAGTGATTCAAATCTAACCTCACTTACTAGCTGTGTGACCCTGGGCAAGTCACTTAACTTCCTTTGTACTTTACCATCCCCAATTATGAAATGAGGGAGTTTAATTAGATGAATTTTAATATTCTTTCCATCTCAAAATGTATAATTCTATGATTGAGACCAATTCATTCCTCAAGATTTAAGATTAGGGCAGCTAGATGGTACAGTGAATAGAGCACTGGCCCCTGGAGTCAGAAGGACCTGAGTTCAAGTCTGGCCTCAGACATTTAACACTTACAAGCTGTGTGACTTTGGGCAAGTCACTTAACCCCAGTTGCCCTGCCTTCCCCCCTCCAAAAAAAAAAAGATTTCAGATTAGCTGAAATTTTATTGATTGTGTATGTGAAGGAGGATTCTGAGGTTTGACACACATCTTCCTAATTTAGGTGAATTGAAGGCAAGTTCCAGGGCACAGCTAGTCAAATTTTGGAGCTCAAAATCACACACACAATGTTGTATGTATGTATATGTATACATAGAAAGAGGGTACAGGGTGAGTTGAAAATGAAGGGTTGATAGCTAAAAAATAAAAATAAGAGGTGAGAGAGAAATATATTGGGAGAAAGAGAAAGGGAGAGATAGAATAGGGTAAATTATTTCACATAAGAGGCAAAAGAAAGCTATTACAATGCAGGGGAAGAGCAGGGAGGTGAAAGGGAATGAGTCAACCTTACTCTCATTGGAGGGAATAACATACACACTCAATTGGGTATCTTATCCTACAGCAAAGTAGGGGGAAAGGGGATAAGAGGGGGGGATTATAGAGAGGGCAGATTGGAGAACGGGGTAGTCAGAAGCAAACACTTTTGAGAAGGGACAGGGTCAAAGGAGAAAATAGATAAATGGAGGGGTAGGATATGATGGGGGGAAACATAGTCTTTTGCAAATATGACTTCCATGGAAATGATTTGAAGTTTAATGAGATAACATATGTAAAAGACTTTGCAAAGCTTAAAAATATCTATCTGTCTGTCTATCTATCTGTCTGTCTACCTGTCTACTGATCGATCTATCTATCATCTATCTATCTATCTATCTTTCTGTCATCTATCTAAATATACACACTAATCATTATTAGCTATTATTATGATGTTTTCTTTGTTCAAGATGCCTATAAATTCCCTCAAATTCTCTTGTAGTGCAGAGTCATGTCAGAAGGCATGGGGAAATCTTGCCAGATATGCATGCCCCTCTAAACTAGAACTGGCTTGATACTAGATTACTGCTAAATTCTATAAAATAGTTTCTGGTATATTTGTGCCTAAAATGCAGGATACTAGTATTAATTAATTTTTTCTTTCAGAAGATCCAGGACTCATAGGAGCAGGTAAAGAGATTACACACACACACACACACACACACACACACACACACACACACACACACAGAGCATTCAAGACTTCTGCTTTCCTCAGAAGGAAACTGAACCTGGGGTTGTTATCAGGTTAACCCTCTGAAATCCCAGTGAGTTCCTCTTTCCCACAGAATCCCACGCAATTCTCCCTTTCCCCAACTTCTCCCACCAAGACCCATTGTGTCAATCTCCCTCTGGGAGGTAAATACACTTTGAAGCTATTGAACAACCACTCTCCTCCTCAGACCCTGAATCGTCTGACTATTTCACCTGCTTTAATCTCCAAGTAAGATGTTACTTAGGAACTATGTGGATGATCTTCCTCCCCTTGTTGTTTCTTCCTGAGTAGCATGTGGTTTCAGAAAATCACCTTCTTACTTTAGATCAAGGGTTCTTAATTATTCTCTTGTTTGATTTGTATGTTATCTGCTCATCACCAAACTAGGCTTATTGCCCTATGGAAAGGTGAGTTTTTCCATAGAAGGTTGTGTTCAGTGTAGTCCTGAAATGTGAGGGAAACTAGGGGCCCAACCTGCAGGTGGTGTTAGAGGGTGGATATGGTACTGGAAAATCTCTTTGAGGAGTAGGCAGCATCTTTGGTGCAAACTGAAGGCCAGTGCACAGTAAGAAAGTAAGATCAGGCTGTCTACTACCATTAGCAAAGGTTAGTGTGCCATAAAGAGGTACCTGAAGGTAGCAATGAGCTGAGAGGTCTACCCAGTGAATCTTCAGGATATTTCTGGTTGGAGCTACTTGGAGACAAGCTGAACAAGAAGGTAGACTTAGTGGCAATGTGACAAATAGAGAAATGAACTTGGAACCAGAGTACCTGGGATTCCAACCCCAGGTTTGCCATGTATTGCCTCTGGGACCTTAGGCAAACTCTGTCACTCAAGAAATACAATGAAAAACTTAAAACAAGAACAAGAAATGAGAGGTCAGATTTCTTGATTATACAGAATCATCTCACATATAAATAAAAAAAGAACCAACAGGTGTTAGATGTGGTAACCATTGAATAATACCATAAAATGAATTGATTATATTTTAACAGATAGGAAATGACTTGGAGGCTCTAGAACCTGGCTATAACATTCCTAGGAGTTTTCTTTTTGGGATATTTTTGAAGAGGTGATTAGTGAATTCTTTCAAGTTCTATTTTGCCCTCTGGTTCTAAAATATGAGCACAATTTTCCTTGAGAATTCCTTGAAGGATGCTTTCTGGGTTCTTTTTTTGATGATGGCTTTCAGGTAGTCCAGTAATTTTTAAATTGTCTCTCTTGGATCTACTTTCCAGGTCAGTGGTTTTTTCAAGGAGATATTTCACATTGTCTTCTGTTTTTTCATTTATTTGGATCTGTTTAAGAGTGTCTTGATTTCTCATCAAATCATTTGCTTCCATTTGCTCCACTCTAATTTTGAAGGAATTATTCTCTTCAGAAAGCTTTTGAGATTCTTTTTCCATCTGGAAAATTCAACTTTTTAAGGCATTCTTCTCCTCATTAACTTTTTGGGCCTCTTTTGCCTTTTGAATTAATCTATTTTTTAAGGTGTTATTTTCTTCAGTCAGGTTGTTGACTTTCTTTTCATGATTTTCTTGCATCATTCTCATTTCTCTTCCCAATTTTTCCTCCACTTCTCTTATTTGGTTTTCAAAATCCTTCTTAAGCTGCTCTATGGCTTGTAATCAGTCTACATTTTTCTTGGAAGCTTTTGGTGTGGGAGTTCTGACAGTGTTGTCTTCTTCTTGTTCCATGCTTTGATACTTTTTGTCCCCCAAAAAAGATTCTAAAGTTGGATTGCTGTTCTTACTTTGCGTCCTTTGCCTGCTCATGTTGCCAGCCAATTACTTGACTTTTTAGCTCTGTGGAACTCTGCTTCCAGAGGGGAAAGCTCTGTCCCAAATCACTGGGGTTTTTGCAGCTGCTGGAGCTATTAGGTGGCTGCCACAACCCCCATAAGCTTTGGCTCACTGAAAATGCACCTCAGGACCACCACCCAAGACCATGATCCTGATCTAGGCAAGGCAAGAGCACTTAGCCCCTGAATGATTGCTTGGCCCCCCTGTAATCTGCAGGCCATGAGCTCTGAAGCAACCATGTGGAGGCAGCTGCACCTCTTCTGCTGCTTCCTTGCCCTGGGAACAGTTCAGCTGGACCCTCTCCCCCTCATTTAGGTGAGTTCCACTAACCTTTCACTTAGTCCTTATTTCTTATGGCTTGATAATTCTGGAAATTGCCATAGCTGCTGCTGATCCACTTTCCTGAAGGCTCCAGCTGCAGCTTGTTCTGTCCATCCCCCTGGCCAAGCCATGGTTTCAAGCTGGGCTGGTTTCGGCCCCCAGCATGCTGTGATGAACCCTTCCTGTCCCGCCTGCCGAGCTGCCTTCAGTGGGAGATGTGTTTTTCTGTACTTTTGTGAGTTCTGGAGCCCCAAAATTTGTTTAGTCATATTTTATGAGTATTTGAAGTGGCTATGTGGGAGCTGCAGGTTTTTCCTACTTCTATACCGCCATCTTGGCTCCGCCCCCTAGAATGCCTCAATGTTCACTTTTATAAGATTTTGAGTTCCAAATTTTTTTTTCTCCATCCCTTCCTTCCCCCCTCCCCAAGATGGCATGCAATCTGATATAGGCTATACATGTATAGTCATATTAAACACATTTCAACATTAGTCATGTTGTAAAGGAAGAATCAGAAAAAAAGGGAGAAACAAGGGAAAAAAAGCAACAAACGTGAAAATAGTATGCTTTGATCTGCATTCAGACTCTATAGTTCTTTCTCTGGATGTGGATAGTATATTCCATTTGAAGTCTTTTGGAATTGTCTTAGATCATTGCATTGCTGAGATCAAAGTTGGTCATTGCACAGTGTCGCTGTTACACTATTGCATTGTTCACAGGTACGATGTTACCCTTGTTCTGCTCAATACATTTAGCGTCAGTTGAAAAATTTTAACACAATAAATAAAAATGCAATAGAGCATAGATAATGTCAATATGTCGTCTAAGTTAATATGCAGTTGCAGGGTTTTTTATAGATGATTTAGTGGTCCTCATTTTTATCCGAGTTTGACACCACTGCTCTAAACCAATGAAATAAATCACAAATATGCACAGAGCGGGCAGCAAGGTGGCTCAGTGAATAGAGTGCGAAGCCTAGAGTAAGCAAGAATCATCTTCTTGAGTTCAAATCTGACTTCAGACACTAGCTGTGACCCTGGGCAAATCACTTAACCTGTTTGCCTCAGTTTCCTCATCTGTAAAATGAGCTGAAGAAGGAAATGGCAGACTACGCTAGTATCTTTGCCAGGAAAACCTCAAATCTGGTCACTAAAAGTCAGACGTGATTGAAATGACTGATCAAGAACAATGAAAAGATATGAGAGAGACACACTCAGAAAAAGAGAGACAGAGAAAGAGAGACGATGAAGAGAAGAAATGAAAAGAGAGAAGGAAAAAGAAAGAACAAAAGGAAAAAAGAAAGGAAGGGAATAAAGAAAGTGAAAGAATGAATATGTGTGTTATATGGAAGCTAAATAAGAAGAAATGAAGATACAAGATTATGCTGGAATTTTACAAGCATACTCACTCGTCATGAAGAGTATTAAAAGAGACTAGTGTTAATTTATGTGTTGTCCCATCATTTGGACTTTGAGAAATATTTCCGTTGAAATTCTGAAAGGCTAGTTGGTTTTACATCTTTTTTCAAATGTAGCACGCGAGTAGTTTCACAATTAGCCACCAGATGGTACTTTTCTACCAGAAATAAGTTTGAGATCAAGTAAAGCCTAGTCAAAGTAATTCTCACTGTATGGAAATCCCTCTGATTTCTCAAAGGGAAGACATCTATGGGTAGAAGGTTATGGAAAAATGTTGTCAAGGTTTGTTTTTTGTTGTTTGTTTGCCTTTTTTTTTTTTTTTAAGTGTTTAGCAAGTTCTGCATTGAGATGGTGGCATGACTACAGACCTTTCAATCAATCTCTAGAATTAGATGTGTGCAAGGGATGGAAAGATTGGAAAATTAACTCCCGAGTGGTAATAGCCAAATCAGGCTTTTCCAAAGAGGTCTTGATTTCATTACAATTCATGCCAAACACATGCTGAGATTGTAAGACCATGACAGACTCCAGTGAAATCCTGCTTGATGGGAAGATACCCTATAAAATAAGTATGAATCAAATAGATTTCTTTATTTGTTAAAACAGCAACAGCAACAACAACAAAAACCATTTGGACCTAATTCCTCCAAGGCCATTGACCTTCCTTGATAGACATTCAGATGTTCAGGAAGCAAGTTAATTTATCGAGGCCAACCAGGCCTACATCCTGAAAATTTCAAATCCTTGTGGCAGGAATTTCTATTACTCTTTGGTCCCTATGCCCTTTGGATTTCAATAAACCTTTTATGTCTCCATTCAATATAAAAGGAAATAAATTCTAGAGTTTGCCAAGCCAAGCAGATATACATAAGAAATGAAAATGATTAGTTTCAGTTTGATGAAATAATTATTTTCCAGATATAGAGAGTAATTTATTATATTCTATACCCTCTTGACAGGTTTCTTGTACCACCCCCCCTCCCTCCCTCACCTGAGGAATCCTTTTTCTATGTTATTGTGGTGATGATGGCCTGTGATGGAGTTCTGTTTCATGTTACCTGTTCCTGTCCTTTGAATTGCAAGGTGATTTCAGGATGATAACTGCCAGGTCTCGCTCTGCGTGTAGGTGCTTTGGTTTGGACTGGGTGTCTTCTGAGGTCCCTTCCCACTCTGCTCAAGGTCACCTGACTATCCAGTGGCAGACTTGGGAATAGAATAAAACATAGGTTCTCTGTTTCTAAGTTCAGTGCTCTTTCCTTTATACCACAGTATAATAGGAGCCATCTCAATCACAAGGCAAACGTTCTCTTAGACTGTGTTTCAGTGTTAGTCGCTAATCATTCAGCAAGAGGCCACAGCCATCCTTTCAAATCTGAGAGTTCATCTCCCACAAATGTTACCAACAAGTAAGAAGGTGAGCCTTTCTGTAACACTCATTTTTCTCTGTCCTTTCTAAGAAAAAAATTCCTTTTGACAGACTGAGAGTTGTGCCTTTCCCAAAAATGACTGGCAATGAACATTCGGAGGAAAGTCAGCTATTCTGGCAGCCACTTGCCTAATGGTCCTGGGAAAGGCATGCTGTATGCACTAGATATGGGTGGGTAGCAGAGGCTGTGTTTTTGAGGCCGTTTTGCTGGGGCAATGGAAATCAGCTGGACTGGTAGACAGTATCCTAAACACATTACATAGCAAAGAGTCATCTCTATGCCATGGATAATGAAAGGAAGTGGACTGTCTTTTTGCCACTGTGACAATGTGGTTTTGACATAGGGATTTAATGGTGGAGAAGAGCAGGAGGCAGGGTGGTCCCATGGTGACAAGAAATGGGCTCAAATTTCACCTTAGCTATTTTCTGCCTATGTAATCTTGGGAAAGTCAAATAATAGTGATAATGATAGTAGTAATAGTAGTAGTAGTAGTAATACTAATAGCTAGCTTTATATAGCAAGTTTTGCAAAGTGATTTACGAATTTTATCGCATTTTATATTTATAATAACTCAGGGATATAGGTGGTAGTATCATTCTAATATTATCTCCAGTTCATGAATGGAAAAAAAAAAAACTGAGGCAAGTAGAGGTTAGATGACTTGCCCAGGGTCACACAAGTAGCAAGTGTCTGCAGCTAGGTTTGAATGCAGGTCTTCCTAACTCTTAATCCAGTGCTCTACCTATCCAATACCTAGCTGTCTCATTTAACCTTTCTGGGTTTCAGTTTGCCCTTCTATAAAATTAAGGGATTATACTAGATGGCCTATAAGGTCCCTTAAATTATGATCCTAAGCAGCACATGCCTTATGAAGCTCCTGTACATTGGTTTAGCATCCTGGGGCTAGGTGTCTGGTCTGCTTTCCCCCTTAAACACATACACACACAGATACACACACACGTACACTGTTGTGCTTTTGCCTGATATTGTTTTCTTTTAACCCTCTCAATTGCCTTTGGTGTTCATTTTTACCAGATTTCTTCTGCATAAAAATGTTGAGGGTGTGTGGATACCCATTCCCTGAGATTTGTCCCTATGTCCCATAGACACCTCTAGAGGGGCCTGACAAAGTCCTTAGGTCAGCTTTGGCTTAGGCTACTAATCAGCTTTAATTATTCCCAGGATAGACACATCAATCAATCAATCATCAAAGATTTATGGAATGCCTACTTTTTATGCAGAGTACTGTTTCAGACATCTTTATCCCAGTGACACTGAGAAATTATGATGCTTTTGCCACCTGTTACTGATGTTTAACTCAATTCAATGAGCATGTGTTAAGCACCTACTTGTGCTGGGCACAGTGATACAAACAAAGAATGAATGATATTTCCTGATCTCAGGCATCACTTTCTACATGAAGCCTTCCCTGATCCCTCTCCAGTGCCTAGTGTCCTCCCTCTCAAGCTCCTTTGTACTATTTATCCTCTATACCGAGGTAGGTACCTGTTCCTCCTGTTGAGTTTAAGTTACTTAAGAGTAGGATTATTTTGTTCTTCACATTTGTTTAAGTGCCTAGCACAGTACCTGATAAATAAAAGGTCTCTTAATGATTGTTGATATGTTGATTGATTGCCCTCAAGGACTGTACATTCTTGGGATGGGAGGCAAGGGAGAGATGTAATACTAATACTTAAAATCTTTTACTTGGAAACCAGTTTGCACATTTCAAGACACTTCCCCCTATTGTCTCATTTGATTTCTGTAGCAATCTCTAAAGTAGCTAGGGCAGGCTACATTTTCTCCACTGGACAAAGAAGAAAATTAAAACCTAGGTTAAATAATTGGGCCAATGGTGTGTAGTATCCATTCCGTAGCTGTGGACATACACAAAAATATATAGAAAATAAATACATGGTTATTATTTTTGTTGTTGGGGAGGCACTAGGAGCTGGGGCAACCAGGACAGATCTCAAAGAGGGCTTGCTGTTTGATCTAAGATTTAGGCTACATCTTCATTTGTCAATAGCCTTTTGTATCTATGTTGGATAACAGTGAGGAAATTTCTAATGGATATTGAAAGGTTGGGGATTTGGGCTCTTCTTTGAGCCTTTGCATTACCAGTATCTTTTTCAGGAGTTTTCTTCTGGCATTGCAGCTATCACCCTTGTCAACTGTGGTTAATCTCTTTGATCTCAGTCTCATGAATTAGTGGCATGTGTCAAAGTTCCTAGTTTCCCTTGATAATATAATGTGGACATATTATCCAAGAATTTTTCTAAATCCATTAATGTTTTCAAACTTAAAACACCTCTTTGGGGTAATGAGTCCTACAAATTTACTCACAGTCCTTTTATCTGACCTAAAACTACCACTATCAGCAATCAAAGGTCCCTTTCTCCTCATTTTAGTACTCTAGGATTTTGCGAAAAAGTGTACTGATTTTTTTTTTTTACCTTATATGCTTTGAAAATACCTTCTTAGCCTTCATCTTTCTGACTATGGGGGCCTAAATATGTCTTTATATGGAAATCTAACAAGGTTGCACCTTTAATTTATAAATACATGTAAGCAAATCTAAAGTATAATCACTAACAAGCGATTTTTGCACCACTCCCTTCCCCAGGAAGTGATGCAAAAATGTGTCATTCAGGAATGCGCTGGAACCAGCTTCTCCTGATTTATGAAAGCAAATTGTTAAATTTTCACTGTAAACATTTGCACCCCAGAAACTGGCAAATGCTATAAATCAGGGTTTGATTTGTTGTCTTGTTGATTGTCTAGACTTAAGAAAGTGATGGAGAAGGGATAATAATGCAGATTAAATTTAAATGTGTATCTTGTTTTTTGGAAAGCCAGTTGTTTAACATTTACCAGCACATCACCACACAAAATACATCTGTAGAAAGCTACGTAGGAAAGAGAGGCAATGGTAGAGGTTTTTGTGGGAGTTGGGGCGGGAGGGAGAGGAAGGGTTGGAACAGAGGAGAAGGAGGGAGAAGAACTCAGGGTGAGTTGAGGTAGAAAAGAAGCGAGAGCCATTTAGTAGCTTCGTATTATTCATGTTAATTAAGCCTAGTTGTTTCTATGTATGCATGTTGTCAGTGTTTTTACCTGGGTCAAAGTTTTAGTGCCCTAGTTATAGCTACTATTAACAGTGTTCTTTGTAGGTGTCCCCTCAGGTTTTCTTGGGAAGCAACTGGAAGAAGTAGTTTGGTAGGGTTGGGGGTAGTTACAAAAGGAAAGAATGGACCAGTGTGAGAGTCAAAGGGGTAACTAAGTGTAACCCCTGTCCTGAAGCCCATTCATGTGGGACTCTCTCCTTCTTGGTAGAGATGGAGGCCTGCCCTGTGTAAGGGGCAGGGTGGAGTTGGTGAAAGGCCAGAGAGCTCCAGTCTTCATCAGTCTTCTTCTGAACTCTTTAGGGTTTGTCCCCTTTAGGGACCTTCAAGGAAGACTTTCATTTCTTCCAGCAGGGCAAGCAGAAAGTTGGGGTCTGGGGTAACTTTGTTCTTCTCAGAGAGAGGGGTTCCTGGCCTAGAATTATATCTATATGCTTTCCTAAATAGTATTAGTCTAGGGCAGTGGTTCTCAACATTCCTTTTTTTTTTTTTTTTTAAATCTTATTATAGTTTGCATCATTCATTTCCACAAGATTTTGAGTTACATATTTTCTCCCCCTCTTTCCTCCACCCACTGCCCCAAAACAGCCATCCCAGTGTGTCCCCCCTCCCCCAGTCT
>JAQQSV010007205.1:0-14080 GCA_028646515.1 Pseudochirops corinnae
ACCTTCTCCTTGATCTGGGGATTCTGGAACCTGGCTATAACATTTCTAGGAGTTTTCTTCTGGGGATCCTTTTCAGGAGGTGATCGGTGAATTCTTTCAAGTTCTATTTTGGTCTCTGGTTCTAAATATCCGGGCAATTCTCCCAACCTAGTTCATTCTTAAGCTTTAGTTTCATTTAGTTCATTTCCGAGCTATACATAATGTTATGCCTGCTTTATGCATGTTTATTGAATTACATAGTGGGAGACAACTGATATCCTCATTGTGAAAGTAAAAGAGATGTTAGTGGCATTTCCAACCTATATATGGGTATAAACACCTGTATTCTTGCATCTGAATATATGAAACATAAAATCATGGTCAAAATGCTCTTGAATACTTCGAGGTTGAAAGGCTAGAAGAACCAGTCTTAGTAGTTTGTGTCTGAGATGTTGTATACCATTTTCAATGAAGTTATGCACATCAAGAATACATATTAATTTACTTTAAAATATTCAGCAAATTAGGAGTTCAGTGTGAGTGGATGATTCATTTCCAGATGATACAAATATCACCCTAATCCTGGCTGAGAGTTGTAATTATTAATATTTGTTTTCAAAATTTTCAGCCACCCTGAAAATATGGGTTAAATTTCTGATTTTTAAACAATTCTGATCATGTGTGAAATACATTCTGGAAGCCATACATTATTATAAATAGATCCTATGTTACAATTACAAAAACCAATTTCCTTTAACATTTCTAAAGCCAAACATGCTTATAAAAATGATAATTATAATTTTCATAGCATCTGTTTGCTTATACTAAAAGGCTCCACTGAGGCATAAATACACACAAATTTGAAACCCACCAAAGAAATTAAACTTCTAACATGATTAAAAGAAAATATAGCAAATATTTTAGGCCTGGGGTTAATGAGTAGATAAAATAGTTTTAAGGGACAAACTATATTACTATGTAACTTTTTATGGCTTAAAAAGACATTTAAAATATCTCAAATCTGTACATACGTACACTAGCAGTTCCTAGGCTTTTTTTTTTTTTGCTCCTTTGAGAGAGCTACAATGAGTTATCTTAATTTTTGATGGCATTGTCAACATAAAATGAACTAAATGGAAAGTTTAGGCCTTAATTTTATAATCGTCTAAATCAGGCATATAGCAAAGTTATGCTACTTTCCATCCATGTTTTTCCTGTGATGACTTTTCTTTCAGAGATAGAAAATCATTTTTGTAATTGGTTAACTCCTCTCATATATGCTTCAAATATTGGGCAGTATTATATGATAAGATGATAGAGACCTAGGTATAAGGAGAGGTGCCTGTGCAAAATACCATACGCCCACAATTCTTGTAGTCTCACTTATTGGAGAGCACTGTCTTTGGACTACACAGCCCAGCATCTTGAGGGTGTCCTACACATCATGACAGCACCACTCATTTACCTTACTCCATCCAGACTCCAATTGGGGAGACTTGCTTACAACATATGCTGTTAAAAATGAGTAGGAGGTCCCAAGAAGCAGGCTGTTATGAAGAGATAAGAGAGAAGAGGGATAGTGACAGCTGCTTTTTAACTATACCAGAATTTAAATTAATAGCTAAAGTGATTCCAGAACTAAGGTCAGCCTACCTGCTAGGTACTGAGAGAAGTCAACATGAAGCACTCGAAAAGTTCACCTAGTACATTTCTATGAGTAAAGATGGGTCCGTTTTCTGCTGCATTGGGTTATTTAGAAGTCAATCACTGCTCCTGGGAGAACTGGCATTTGGGAATAGATCCAGAAAGTCTTTATTACAGTATTTAATTCCTTAGGGTTGCCTTGATTTCATTAAATGCCTCTGCAATGAATTCAGTCATTTAACTAGCATTTATGAAGTGCCTACTATGTTCCGGGTGCTGTGCTAAGATCTGGATATAGAAAGGAAGGCAAAGGACAGTCCTCTCAAAGTGCTACCAAAGAGCTCACAGTCTAATATGGGAGACAACATGCCAACAGTTATGTACAAAGAATTGATATATAGGAGAAATAGGAGATCATCAACAGAGGGAAAGCACTAGTATTAAGGGACATCAGAACAGGTGGGGTTTTTTAAAATAGAAATTGAGCTTTACCTGGGACTTGAAGGAAGTCAGGAAAGGTGAGAGGAAGAGATAGAAAGGGATAGAATTCCAGGCATGGGCATCAGCGGGCTGCGGGTTGGGGTAGGGTGGGGGCAGTCAATGAAAAAGCATTAGTCTGCTGATGGAATGTTTTATGCAAGAAACACAAAGGAATCTAATGTCATGGGACAGGCAAGTATGTGAACATGAATAAATTGGAAGAAGACTGGAAAGGTATGGGAGGGGCAGGTTCTGGAGGACCTTAAATATCACACACATAGGACTTTAGATTTCTTCATGGAGATGATAGGGAATCACTGAAATTTGTTGAATGAGGGAGAAAGGAAGGCCATGGATAATGGTCACAATGAGCTTTAGGAAGATTAATTTGACAGATGAGTGGAAAATGGACTGGAATGGAGAAAGAATTGTCAAAAGGAAACCAACCAGCTGGTTATTGCAATAGTCCAGGTGTGCAAGGTTGAGGGCCTGAATGAAGATTGCATCAATGTAAGAGGAGACAAGGGGACATACAAGGAGTTGTTATAAAGGAAAAATCAACAAGACTTGTCAAAAGATTAGGTAAGTAGAAAGTGAGGGATTAATTATGACTTCTAGGATATGAGTCTGAGTGACTAGAAAGATGGCAGTTTCCTCAGCAAAAAAAGGGAAATTTAGAAGTGGGGAGGGTTTTGGGGAAGAGATGAGTTCAATTTGGGACATGTTGAATTTAATATACTGATGAGGCATCCACTTTGAGAGGTCCAAAAGGAAGTTAGAGAAGTGAAACTGAAGGTCCCCAGGGAAGGTAGGACTAGGCAAGTACATTTCAAAGTCACCAACTTAAAGATGATAATTAAATCCATGGGAGCTGATAAAATCACTCTGCAGAATGGTAGAGATGGAGAAGACAAGGGGCCTAGGACAGAGATACCATAACTGGGCATGAACTATATGAAAATCTGTACAAGGAGATTCAAAATTGTTCTGATAGGTAGGAGAACCAGGATAGATTAGTTTCAGGAAAACCTAAAGAGAAGATCTTATCAGGGGAAAAAACAAAAACAAAAAACAAAAATACATGGCTTAGAGTGTCAGAGGTTGCAGAGAAGGCAAGAAGGAACAGAACTGAGAAAAAGGCATTAGATTTGCTAATTTATAGATCACTGGTAACTTTGAAGAAAGTGATTTTGATTGAGATGATAAGATAGGAAGTTAGACTGTAGAAATTTAAGGGAACCAGAGGACAGAAAGTAGAAGCATCCATTTTAGATGGCCTTCTGTACTAAAAGACATTCAGAAGTTTAGCAGCAGAAAGGGAGGAAAGCTATAGTGTTATAATTAGCAGGAATGATCAGATCAAAGGAGGGTTTTTTTTTCCTCAGAAGATGGGAGGAGGAGATATGTTTGTAGGCGGCAGGGAAGCAAGTAGTAGATAAGGAGAGAGTGAATCAAGTGAGTGAGTGGGAATGATAGAGGGGACAATCTGCTGAGAAGAGGGGATGGAATGGAATGACTTGAGGGTGTAGAGCTGTTATCCTGGGTAGGGAGAAGGGCCACCTTTTCATGTGAGATGGGGCGAAATAAGAGATAGTGGCAGATGTTTCAGTGATATGAGATAAAAAGAAGGGGAGAAGAGAGAACTTTCAGAAAATGGTCTCAATTTTTTCAAGAAAATATGAGGTAAGGGTCTCAGCTGAAAGGCTGAGGGAGGGAGAGTTCTTAGAAACTTAAGGAGGAATTTAAAAGTTTGGGAAAAGTCACTGAGGTTACTGGGATAGTAAGCCAAATAGGAAGGTGCAAAGTATTGCTTTGTGGCAGTGAGAGTGTGGTCAAGATTATGTAACATAAATTTTTAGTGGGCTTAGTATAGTTTCTTGATTTTCTCCAACCTTGTTTAGCAGTATGTAAGTAAAAATAAAGACTGCATAGGTTAGGAGTAAGCCAAAGCTGAGGCTTAGCAGGGCCAGGTAGGCAATAGAATAAGGATCAAAGACTCAAGTGAAGAGGTTAACATAGAAAATTGAATCCATCCAGTACAATAGTGATGACCTAGAAACAAAATTAAACATTGACAGACTGGAGGTACTGGTTAGGAAAAACAGCAACAACAATGTGTATTGGTATGATAAGGCATAGGAAGAGGTGGAATGACAACAGACTGTGGTCAGATAAGGGAATTTCAGAGTTCATGAACTCAGAAGTCACATATTTGTGAGTAAAAGATCAAGGGTATTGATATCTCTGTGTATAGCTGAAGTGGGTGGACAAGGAAATGGGTAAATGGAGAATGAGGAAGTTAAGGAACAGGAAGGTTAGGATGTTTGAGGAAATACTGACATGTATGTTGAAGTCTCTTAGTATGAAAAGAGGAGTGAGAGAGGGCAGACTCATTGAAGAAAGAAAGGGCATGCCCTGGAGCTCAGTAGATAATGGCTACCAGAATTCTGATTGGATGGTAGAGATGGATTGAGTGACCATTGAAGAAGAGGTTACTGACGTCACACAGCTAGTAAGTTTCTGAGATCGGATTTGAACTCATGAAGATGAGTCTTCCTGACTCTAAACTGTGTGCTCTATCCACTGTACCATCAACATCCCTAGTGGTTTGGTATCAGGATTTAATCTTCACAGTTTATTAGGCAGCTCAGGTGAGGGAACTAGTTGGGATGGCTTTCCCCCCTTTTCCCCAAAGGCAGGAAAAGGCCAAACAAGCTGACCAGTACAGGATAGAGTGGAGATTCTCTCCTTACCCTGGAAGGCAAAAAATGACAAGGAGAAAAGGGTGAAATGCAGTGGAATTTATCTGCTATCTGACTTTGTCTGGTAGAAAGAGATATGGGAGTGGAGAGCTGGAATTATGAATTTAATAGATGATTATCTCAACATTTCCATGTACCTGGCCAATGCTAAGAGGGTACTACATTGTTAGACCCCATACTGGACTGCCTAGACCATAAAATTCAATGTATTTTGAATTAGTTCAGGGCCTAGTACAGCCAAATACATAGAATGTAGGCTCTGAAAGTGATGGGGTGCTTGGATGCCTGTGCTTGAACCCCAGTTTGTAACATCACATTTCTCCCTAGCCTCAAATCACCCTAGCCCCCACACACTGTCTCAGGCAGTTTCTCCCTAGCTCAAGGGCAGTATGCCCCAACAAAATACTTCTCTCTCTTCCTGTTACAGTGGTCAACTGCACCTATAGAATTTCATAGTTTGACCCAACTGTGTACTGGCTGAAGCAGCTATGCTCAAGTATCTATCTATCACATATATTGTAGACTCAGTCATGTGTATACTCCTTAGCAGCTTAGCTCATTATACACATGCTGGATCCCTTGTTAGCTTGGGACATATGTATACTTCCAACATCCATCTTGTCAAACAGGACATTGATGGGTAACAGACTGGGCACTTCTCAGTCAGCCCTGACCACTAGTTGACTTTGTGACATTCCAAGCCTAAAACGACACCTCCATGTAGGCCCCCCCTTGGGCTATTTTCCAGTGAATTATGGGAAATAGGCCTGCACAGTTGATGTTAAAAGTGCATGTCCCTTTAAGCACTGATCACTCTTTAACTCCTCCCTAATCCCACCCTTACTCACCTAGTTAGCATAATTGGCCCAGGTTATACTATGGATTATTCTATAAAAATATACCTATGACTCCTTTAAGGTTGCATTGACCTCCTGCCCACTGTATAACATAACAATAAACTTTTACCAACTTGACTCAGAATGCTTGATCCAGTGAATTCATTCTAGACTGCCCACCAAGGGACTCTGGTCACTGGGGTCCCTGAAACACCTATAGCATTATCTCTCTTCAAAAGGACTCAGGAATTATGTTGTCCAAATCCTTTATTTTATGCATGAGAAAACTAAGACCTAAAACAAGTGAAATGATTTCTCCAAGGTGATAAAGCCAAAGTAGTAGAGCCAGAACTAGTACACAAGTCTTCTGAATTCAAGTTAACAGACCTTTCCCACATAAAATCCTTCCACTCAGAATTTAACAATACCATTTACTGCTGCTGCTATTGAAGTGAGAATCAAAACTACAAAATTATCCAGGCCAGAGTTAGTAAGACTTTTTAAATTCTGTGCCAAGGTTTTGAGCCCTTTCATTTATGTGGGCTGATTGGAGTAGAGAGATGTGAACAGTTTTGTTTGATCTGAATGAGTGCTTGTGCTTGGAAATGGAGGAGTGAGTTGAGTGTATAAAGTTGAGCTGGCAACTCAGTCACTAAGAGGAGAAGAAATTAATGCACCCGATTTATCTTCATGCATTGTAGCTGTCACCTCTAGAGCTGGAAGGAACCTTGGAAAATATCTAGCCAACTTCTGTCATTTTAAGATGAGGAAACTGAAATTAAGTGAAGATAACTGACTTGCCCAAGATCATATAGTTCATTAATAGCAGACATGGGAATCAAATTCAAGTATTCTGAGTCAAAAATATGTCGCTCTATCCACTGTATTTTGTTACCTTCATAGTCAGAAGGAAGATGAGTGAATCAGAGGCCACCAGCCCATTTGCTGAGGACAATCAGCTTTCATGACATTGTTGTCTGTCACATCAGAACTTTCAATATGCCAGAAAAGGGCACAGTTCACTCGAGGGAAAATTAATCTGTATTAGTTAGCTTTATGGCACATTTTTGCAAACATATTAACTCTCAATTATCCATTCTAGGGAAAGGAAATACTATTGCAGGCATGCAAAATAAAGAGATAACCTACATGCTTGTATCAGGGCTATTGAGTGGGAAACTTGACAAGGAAAACCAGCTCTACATCCCCCATTGCGCTTAACTGGATGGCAGGGAATTCTGCTAAGGTGGTTTAATTTTTGAGAGTTAAGTATTATCCGAAATTGTTATGGCTCATACTTTTGGGACCTCTTTGTAACATGTATTATGCTACAGCATACCTGATGAAAATGTCTGCCTAATGGACACAGTATGTAAATTAGAATTAGAATGACTGGATGTCAGTCCTGGCTCAAGTGTAACCTAATTTCTAGACCCTTAGGCAGTGTCAAACTGAGAACAAATAAACATCTGGGGAAGAAATTAACAGGTACTATGAAAAATATTAATGTGAGAACTATTTTTGCTCTGCAAAATCTTTGTTGCAAAATATCTGAAGGGAGATTTCCTAAGGAAATATCTTGAGTGATGAGTATGATGAGGCATATTAGGTCAGATCAAGTTACCTAAATCTGTTTATCAGTAAAGTTTATTTCCTGCAGTAAACTTTAATGTTCTCTACAGCTCCCTGTAGAGAAACAGCATGGAAAGGGTACAATTTGGAAATGAAATATTTCTCTCCTATAGACAAAGATGTTAATCAAGCCTGTGCCTGTTTCTCAATACATTAAAAAGAGAAAAAAAAGAATTTCTCACCCATTTTTATGGATGCCAAAATGGGAAAAAAAACATATATATATGTATTTATACACATACATAAATGTATGCATATATTTATATACACACAGATGTATAAATACATGTAAATATACTTATATTACAGATATGTGAATATATAGATATGTGTAATACATCACATCCATTAGAAAGTATAGAAGAAATGTATAAAGTGATCTGGTAACTTTTGGAAGTAAAATGAAATTAAAGGATAGTTTTGATATTATTATGGTTGCTAACTATCAGAGCAATATTTTTGACACTGTAGGGGATATAATTGTTCTTTTAGTAGTATAATATAGGCTTGAATCTCTGCCCTGTGCTTTTGGAAATGCACCTGGACCTTTGGACAGAAAATTTTAAAACCATCTGGACCTCACGCACATCAGGAGTTGTATTGGTACAATAGGAACCTTGTCCAGAAGGTGATAACACTCATTATTCAGTATTTTCTGCCCTAGAAATGTTAACATAAGCAAATATACATCAATGGGCATTATGTATTTGCAGTAGTTGGAGTCTGATTTCATTATGAGGCTGGTAAAATATAATTGCAAAAAGAGATTAGCACATTTGCAATGGTGATTCAGAATGGGGGGCAGAGAGTAGAAACTTCTGAACCCAGGGAATGATTATTCTTCGGGGGTGGGGGGGCAGGAAAGGAATGAAAGAAAGCACTCTTTGTCAGAAACAAATCAAGTCATGGTAGATATGTATCCTTTCTCTCCTTCCTTCTTTCCTCCTTCCATTCCTTCGTTCTTAGTTTCCTTCTTTCCTTCCTTCCTTTCTTCCTTCCTTCCTTCCTTCCTTCCTTCCTTCCTTCCTTCCTTCCTTCCTTCCTTCCTTTCTTCCTTCTACATTCAGAATAGAGCACATAATACAGCAGCATAGTGAAAGGTTACCACCAACAGAAACAATAACTTAAACAAGAACGCTTGTCTAAGGAGTTGGGGGGGGGGGGAGGCGTGGTGTACACAGTATAATTCAGGAGTGTGAGTGTAAGTAGTAAGGTAGTCACTTAACCCCAATTTCCATGCCAAAAAAAAGAAAAAATTGTGTGACCTTGGGCACATATCTTCTTTCAGGAAGTTTGAGAAAGTCACATTCAGTTAATTGTTTTAAAACTTTAATTTAAAGATAAATATTTGCAAATGTAAGATGGAGCCCCTTTATGATTGAGGCAATTTCATTCATTTAAATGGACAAACATAAGGACAGGTGTGAGAGAACCACTGAGAAAGCAGCAAACAAAGAAAAGTAAATATGGTCAAAGTGTCCTGTTTCTCAGCATTGAATTTACATGTGACTGATATGAGGATTTCAAGGTAAATTGCTGAGAATTCCTTACATATAGAACAATTTGGTGACTATAAGAAAATTTTGTATTGCCTAATTGTTGTTCAGTCATTTTTCAGTTATGTCTCATTCTTCATGATCCCATTTGGGGTTTTCTTGGCAAAGACACTGGAGTGGTTTGCCATTTCCTTCTCTAGCTCATTTTACAGATCAGGAAACTGAGGCAAATAGGGTTAAGTAACTTGTCCCAGTTATATAGCTAATAAGTGTCTGAGGTCAGATTTGAACTCAGGAAAATGAGTCTTTCTGACTCTGTGCTCTGTTCACAGTGCCTTCTGTCTGCTCCATTTTACCTAGTTATAACTTTATCTATAGTGGTGAATATTTTGCTTTCTTACTATAAGAAAGAGATGAATCATTTCACACAAGACAACAAGATATGGTGTTAGAGGATTGGTCAAAATCAGAGCTCAAGTGGATCAGAATAAACCTCAGAACTAAGTATGAGAAGAATCTTCAGTGTTGAGAATTGGAGAAACCTCCAGTTCAGGCTAGGAACAGACCTCAGAGCCCTACACTGCTTCTGAGAGCCAAGATGAGTTTAGGACTCCTGGGGAAAAAGACCTTGAAGTGGAATAGAGCTTAACTAGGTTGAAAGCTTAGAGCTCGGAAGAGACCTCTGGTTGCATCTGGTAACAGACTTCAGAGCTTTCATTGTTGCTGAGAGGTGAAAACCCAATGGAGTCCAGTAAAGGCTATAGGCCCAAAGAGGCTTTGTACATCTCAGGTATAAGGTTTCTTTGTTTGTTTGTTTTCTGAAAGACCTTAACACTGACTCAGCAAATCATAAGAAAAATGACCCAGGCTCCACAGGCAGCAGAGAAGTGTCTTTGCCTAGTAGGAATACAGAGAGACTGAGAAGAGGAGTAACCTTCCCCAACTGTGAATTGTTGCTCATGATGTCACTAAGGGACACCTCAGATTCACTGAGGCCTCAGTCTAGATTAGTTGTCCTACTCATGTGCCTCTCTGCTATGGTTTCTTAAATTTGTTCCCACTCTCCTCTGTAGATATCATGCATATTGGCAAGATTTTCTGTCCCAGGTTTATGGGTGAAATGTTACGTTTCAGTTATTACAGTTTTGCTTACTTGTTTAATAAATATTTCTGATTAAAAATGAATGATGTCATCTTGATTAATCTGTCAAAACATACCAGAGAGAGATCAGAAGTTACAATGGATGATGGTAGGCATGTATTTCCTCCACCAGGGCTGTGCCCAGGATATCGAAAGAGTGCTTTGTAGCAGTAGGACATCCCACTCTGGAAACCTCTTTTCTTCCTTTCCCAACCTGCCAAAATGTAAAGTATTTAGCAGGTCATTCAATAAAAATTTATTAAACATGTACTATGTATCAAGAACTGCACTAAGTGCTGGGGATAGAAAGAAATATTAAAGATGGTCCTTACTGTTAGGAGCTCACAATTTATGGGGAGGGGAGATAACATGCAAATAATTATGTGTAAACAGGTTATATAAAAAACAAATTAGAAATAGGAACAGATGAAAGGCACTTCACTTAAGAGGGAATAGAGGGGCAGCTAGGTGGTATAGTGAACAGATCACCGGCCTTGGAGTGAGGAGGACCTGAGTTTAAATCTGACCTCAGACACTTGCCACTTAACTAGCTGTGTGACCCTGGACAAGTCACTTAACCCCAATTTCCTTGCCAAAAAAAAAAAAAAAGAAAAAATTGTGTGACCTTGGGCAAATGATTTAACTTCTCCACACCTCAGGTTTTTCTTCTGTGAAAATAAGTGGATATGTATGTGGGTGAGGTCTGGAAATTTTAGTGGATTAGATGTTCTCTAAGGTTCCTTGTAATCCTAGAGCTTCCATTCCTGAATGTTCCCAACTGGAACAATTAAGGAACTACATTATTATACAGAAGGTGTCAAAAGCATCCCAAGCATAGAAGAAAATATGACTGTAGGCTAACCTTTCTTTCAAATATCAAATTTTCTTCCACTCAAGAGAAGACAGTGAGATAAATAATATGAGAATAGTGTATCTTTATTTTAGAAAAGGGGCACATCTGTTCTGAATTCTTAAAAATGGAAAATTTCAGATTGAGAAAGGGGAAAAAAGCAAGTACTGAAAAATGATCATCTCTAACCAGCTGAGAAGGCCAGGCAGTAGATGTCTGCCATCACTAATGGGAAGTGTAGAACATGATAGTTTCAGAAAGATCTGTAGTAAATGAACATACCAAATGAATGTGACTGTGTTCTATGGCTTCATTTTCTGATCTGAGTTTGAAGTAGTTGTGCAATCAACATTGAATGGCACATGCAAATATAAGGAAGTATTTTTTTCCAGAGACCAATTTGAATATCTAGAGCAATTAAATATGCATAATTCTGCAGGTCCCAACTCTGCTCCTGATGATCAGCTGCTTAGTTGAACATGAAAACATGAGTTTAGAAAAATAAACAAGGAAAACTTTTTATGGTTATCATTTCCTTCTAATAAATTTTCTGCTGATCATTATTTTATGAGCTCCTGGCATTTTTTTAGTCTAGGCCAAGGGGGCAATGTAAATATAAAATTTAGAATTCTCTTTCATTGTTCATATTTCCTTGCAGGGCTCCATCTGTAATCTGTGATGGCAAAGCAGACAAAAGCAGAAATAACCTCCAAATTGTCATGAACATGCCCTTGCCCAGTGACTGGTGCTCATTTGGGTTTCGAGAGCAGTTTCCACAGGCAATGTAGTTTTGCCATCTGTAGCATCAGTTAATTACCAGAAAGAAGTCCTGTTTAGATAGTGCTAACTCCTATCACCTTTCCCCACTAAATCCTGCCTCTCAGTAATCCCAAATACTCATGTTTATAGCTTCACATTTTAATTATGTTTAAAGACTCTATAAGCAATCAAAATACCAATGCTTCTAACTCCTTTCTCTTTTTTTCCAGAGTGTGATTCTTATGAATTTTCTGAGAAATATATTTCTCTAGAATAAGGAAAGGGGATTTCCTCTAAGACCTCTAGTCTGTGATCTCTTCTGGGATAAAATACCTTCTATCTAATGTGTTTATTGCTACCATTGGCTGATGGCTCCTATACTCCCCAAGGGGTCTGAGAAACATGAAGAAAAGGTATTATGACTAGTAATAGTTATATAGTGTTTTAAGATTTTAAAGTATTATCTCATTTAACTCACAACAATTCTATGATGTAAGTAAAATAGTTACTATCCCTATATTATACATGAAAAAAAGGGTAGCTAGGTTGTGCAGTAGATAGAGCACTGAGCCTGGGGTTAGGCAGACTTTGTGAAGTTTTGTGAATTCCAATCCAGCCTCAGACATGTACTAGCTGTGTGACCCCAGGCAAGTCACTTAGCCCTTTTTAAAAACAACAAAAAACACAAAACAACTGAGGCTCAGAAGAGTTCAGTGATTTGCCCATAGTCTCACAGAGTGTCAAAGGTGGGATACATAGAATATTAGTTCCCATTCTTACATCTTAACGGCAAATCCTGAAGGTGTATCTTTAAGTTCTAGTCCATAACCTTTAGCTAAATTCCTTGTATTTATTTACATAGATTTAAATTTGTCAACCTTATATTTACGTACACATCAAAATGTAAGCTCTTTGAAGGCAGGTATATAGTTTTTGCCTTCCTTTATAATTCCAGTGCTTAGTACCATTCCTGGAACACTGTGAGTCCATAGATGATTGCTTATTGATTGATTGATTATCTTTCCAGAAGCACTTTAGCTTCTTTAAGCCCCCTTAGAGGCGTAAAGCTAAAGCTCTATAGACTCCTCAAGGAATGAATTTTTTGTTACTAGTTTTGTTTTTTCATATGGTTGATTTCTTACCTATGTAGGCACTAGTTGTTTTTCTTTTTAAAAATATTTTGGGCAGAAATCTTTCTAAGATCTTTACTCTTCATGCATTATCCTGACTCTTTAAAGATGTTAGTTTGTACTTAGTTTAACTTTTCTTTGATGTTACTAGAGTATCATTTGCACATCATTTGCTACAATGTGCAGACTTATTTGTGTCTGAATTAAATAGTCCCAGACTGCTGCCTTTTGAGCTTCTGAATGTGATTTTTTTTTGTCTTTTATCTTTTTTTAAGGCTATTAAGTATCACCTCCCAATGCTCTCACCCTGCCTGCCTGTCATAACCTCCTTTCCCACTTTGAATTTACTGCTCCTTATTTTCATACATACATACACAAGGTTATGAGTACTATATATAAAGGAAGAGTAAATAGGTTCTGAGTGAAAATCTAAGGAGCTTTCCGAACTTTTGTGTATAGACTTGTTAAGATCTCTTTTGGTTATTCTGATGTCTTTTGTTTACTTTCTGGTTTTCAGCAGTGGTTGGCACACATAGAAAGTTCTGGAGGGGGTAATATGGTACTACATACTGACATCATAATGAGTAGAACCACAAAAATGTGCTACAGAAGGAAAAGTGCTCAATTTGTAGTCAGCAAACCTTAATTATAATCCTACCTCTGTCACTTAATACCTATATAACCTTGGGAAAACTGTTTAATATCTATGGGCCTCAATTTCCTCATCTATAAAATAAAGTGGTTGTATTGATGTCTTCTAATGTTCCCATCAAGTTCTAACCCTATAATTCCATAAATTACTGTTCACATTTATTTAGCTCTTTAAAGTCTATGACAGGTTATGAGGCTTAGGTCAACGAGCATTTGTTAAGCTCTGACTGTATATCAGGTGCTGTGCTGAGTGCTGGTGATACAAAGAAAAGAGATAATAACCATAATTAATAACCATAATTATTTCATAATAAGAACTCATTCTATGTTCTTGAAGAACTCACTGTATAATGGGGGAGACAATAAATAGCTATGAACAATCATTATATATGCATATACTTACACATATATAAATGCATATACATCCACATATATGCACATTTGTGTGTGTGTTGTGTATGTGTGTGTGTGCTCTGACATATAATTAGAGATAATCTTGGAGAAAAGGCACCCTAATTAAGGGGAATCAGGAAAGGCTCCTTGTAGAAAGTGAACTCAAGGAATTGTTATGGGAATCTGAAGATCTTCCCTGCCCCTAGGCCCTTTGCTAATGTGGCTACGTGACTCTTGAGAACCTTCCCAGGTTTGAAAGTATACTCTGTTCCTAATAGGCTGAATGTGGTCATGTGGAGCCTGTGGCGCCAGGCTTGTTTTCCAGGA
>JAQQSV010007206.1:0-14080 GCA_028646515.1 Pseudochirops corinnae
CAAGACTGTGATCCGGATCCAGGCCGCTCAACGCGAGAGCACTCGGCCTCTGAACAATCGCTTAGTCCCCCTGCTGTCTGCAGGCCGCGGGCGGGAAGCTGCAATGCGGAGGTGGGTGCAAAACCTCTGCCTTTCGCTTTTCCGCTCTGGAGGCCTTTTGGCCAGACTGCTTTTCTCTCCTGATTTCACAATTTCCACTGACCTAGTTCTCAACACTGCTCACAGCTGCCGCTAATCTGCTCACTGCTCCTCTCGTCCGGCCACCCCCGGGGCTCAGCAGCGGCTTCAGGCCAGGCTAGTTTCAATTCGCAGTGCTGATATGGTTCCTTGTAGCCAAGCTGACTTTAGTGGGAAGTATATTTGTGTGCGTTTTGGAGTTCTAGGATTGGTTTAGAGTCCTATTTTATGGATATTTTGGGGTGGCTATGTGAGAGCTGTGATATGTTGCTGCTGCTATGCTGCCATCTTGGCTGCACCCCCCTCTATTTACTGTTTTACCCTGTGTGTTGGTCTTTCAAAGTCCTGCTTTTCTCAGTCAGTAAAATGGGTGTGATTATGATAAATATATTATTCCTATTTTAAGAAGGCAGAAACTAAGGCTGTGAGAGGGTGACTAGCCTGCCCAAGATCACAGAGCTATTAAGTCTCTGAGCTGGCATTTTGACCCAGGTCTCCAGACACTAATTCCAACACTCCATCTACTTCACTAGACTGACTCTCATTACCATAAAACATTCTGCATATTCTCTAGTTGGCAAAGAAACCATGTGCATTAGTGTAGGCATAAATCTTCTACATATAGATGGTCAAATCAAAGCATTTATTTACCGTAATTCATTAACAATACTCTGAAACTACTCTTGTGAATGTCCAGGCAGAGAATGATGCTTCTTGACTCTCCTTGATCAATATTACTTTTAAGGCCATATGTCTTTTGTTCTTATTGCAACAGTTACAACAGGTATCAACTAACAATTAGGAAAGTATTTTATTTACTGTCTAAAAAAGTTGTTAGATTATAATTATTCACTATATCTCCATTGTATTATTATATTATATTGTATTACTATAGGATACTATTCTTTCAGAATAAATCCTGGTATAAATTAAATAAGTTAATAATCTTAATAATCCTAAAAAGAAAGAACCTATTGCTCTAAAATTTAAATACCTCATATTCGGGAGATAATATTTAATAGTAGAAAGAACTGGCAAATCCTACAATCAAGAGATATAAATCAAAGCATAAAAGATAAAAATTTGCTGTAGACCAGACAGCTGTAGACTGTGACTTCCTCAGTCTCCTGACATGTCCCACAAAATATCGCTCATTAGTTCTTCCTCAGTCTTGTTCTCTTCCTTCCATCTTCTTACTATTGTATTTATTATTATTAATAAAATCATAACACCTCAATTTTCTGGTGTCATGGGGGAGTAAAGTATTCCACAGAAGTAATTGAATTTTTTGTCTTGGAAAATGCCAAAGCTTTCTTTTTACATTAAACCCTTCACATACAAATATATTTTTAAAAAATATAATATATTCATTCCAAATGAGTGTATTGAATATAGTTGACATTTTCTTAAATAATTATTTGATTAGTTCTATAAACATTTAAGCACATATTATGTCTCAGGAAATATGCTAGGCACAAGCAAAAATGAAATAGTCCTGGCCCTCATGGAGCCTACATTCTGTTACAGGATATAACACATTAAGTAAACACAAAACATATAGAGAGAGTAAACACAAAGTAATTTAGGAGACCTTAGCAAATGGGCATGAGGATTGAGAATCATTTGAAGGAAAAGAGTGATTCAAAGACTTAGGGTCATTATTGTGAACAACATTTCTACTGGGCTATAGTATGGAGGGGCCCTTAGGAGGTATTTCCTAAGGCATGTGGGCAGCTAGATGGCACAGTGGATAAAGTACTGGGCCTAGAGTCACAAAGACCTGAGTTCAAATCCAGTTTCAGTCACTTACTAGCAGTGTGACAAGTCACTTAGTCCTATTTGCCTCAGTTTCCCCACTGGAAAATAAGTTGCATAAGGAAGTGGCAAACTACTGCCAAGAAAATCTCAGATGGTGTCACAAACAGTCAGACAGGACTGAACAGCAACTGAACAACAAGCTAAGGATACATTGGGATGTTTACACCTAACTTAAAATCTCAAACTTTCTGTTCTCTGGGTTTTCTGTCTCTCTCTGCTATTGTCACCTTTTTTGGTTACTGCTCTTCTACTTATTTGAAGTAATTGCTTGGGTGAGGGTGGGAAAGTGGTTTCACCTCTTTTCTAGCCTGAAGATCAGTGACTTAAGGGCAGTTATTTGTAGCTCAGAGTACTTTTTCTCCTTATTTTTAGAACTTCAGGTACATTTCAAACGCTTATGGTTATTGAAAATGTGGCCTCTTTTTCACTCCACTAATTCCCAACCTTTTTTTTTCTTGCTAATCAAAGGATTATATTTATTGTTTTACCCTGCGTATTGGTCTTTCCACGTCCTGGTTTTCTCAGTCAGTAAAATAAGTGTGATTATGATAAACATATTAAGCCCCTATTTTTATACAGTAGAGTTAGGCATGTGATGTCTTGGATCCATCTGAGGTAGCCTTAATTCAATTTTGTAAAAAGATGAAGTTTATAACATCCTGCAGAATAGACCCATTAAAACTTACTGCAAGGTGTCAGTATAACACAAGCGATCCAGTGTAATAAAAGAAGCAAGTTAATGTTAAAAATCCCATAGTAAGAATGTCAGACCCAGAGTTCATTTTTCACAAATTTGAGACATATCTATCATTTTATAGGACATTTTATTATTATTTTCATCATGGCAAAAATTAGGACTCGGGGGAAGATACACCCTGTTTTCCATTCTTCACTAGTGTCAAAAATGTCTTTTGATTTCTTTCTTACCCGGTTTAGATTGTTGTTGTTGCTGTTGTCATTTTTCCAATAATGGTTGCTTCTGCTTAAGAAACACCTGACACTTAGGAGTTCTCTATGCTTCTCCAGGTACGTAGAAATAGCGTGACAAAAATCCATTTGTCATCAGCTTCTCCACACTTCCCAAGTACTTCAACCACTGCCGAAAACTTACTTTTGGGGAGTAGAAAGGAAGGGAAAAATCTATGCCACTTTGGCACCACTGCCTTCCTGAGAATAACGTGAGTGGTGAAGGTATCCCAAAGGAAGTTACATTTTGTCCTTCCTGAGAGCTCAATGCTACCTCCTACACGAGGTGTTTGCTGCTCCTTACTCAGGTGCTAGTACTTCTCACCTCCTAAATTTCCTTATTTGTTGTTCAGTTGTGCTTGATTCTTTGTGGACCATGCTGTGCCTGGGGTTTTCTTGATAAACATACCAAAATGATTTGCCATTTCCTTCTCCAATAGATTAAGGCAAACAGGGTTAAGTGACTTGCCCAGGGTCACATAGCTAATAAGCGTCTGAGGCTAGATTTGAACTCAGGTCTTCCTTACTCCAGGCCTAGCACTCTATCTACTGTACCATCTAGCTGCCTCCTAAATTTTCTTCAAGTTACTTTTCATATACTTTGTTTCTACTTATGTGTATATATATATATATATATATATATATATATATGTACATATAATTATATGTGTATGTACATGCCTATGTGTGTAAATATAAACATATGCATATGTGTATATAATTATAAATATATAGGTGTATATATAAACATAACTACATATGTACTTACATTATGTATATCTATATCTTTGTTTTTATCAGTTGTTTCTACGAGTCTTTATTTCAGACACTGCTTAGTTTTTGTTGTTGTCTCTCCAGCATAGTTCCTGACACTTCAAAACCCATGTTAACTGATTCATTGAACGACCATTTCCCCTTGCCAAGGGGAACAGACTGGAGTTGAATCACATAAAAAGTATATTTGGGGGCTACTTTGTTTTATGCCTACATTTTTTCCATTTACAGGTTCACCCTTCCTCCCTCCCTCAACGTGCTCAATGTCTAAGGTTGCTATCCGAGATGTATCACCATAAAGAAAGGGATTAGTATGGGAGCAAGTGGGGAAGGGAGCATGGATTGGGTACATGTGAGTTTGGGATTTTATCTACCCTTAAATTCCTTACCTTAAATTTGTCAACTTCAGCTTTTGAACATGTTGCATGGTAAGACAGCACCTGAGCCAGGAAAAAAAGAAAGACCCTTAATAACCAGAAATGGTGACATTTCATGAAATTCACTGGCTTAAAAAACAGATTTCATTCGTGTTTATCACCCTAATGTGACAGTGAATTACAATATACAACAATAAATTTTTGGTTGCCAACTGTGAAAAGATTACCATCTATACAATTACAATGAGACTCTTTTATAACATTGGACAGGGTTAATAGATACCTTAAAAGCTAAATGTGATATATCAAATTTTTCTTCCCTGCACGTCATTTTTATATGAGGCAGAGGGAGACAGGAAGACATGGCTTACATATGACAAATGTAAATCTAATAACCTGTGTTCTTCCACATTAAAAGTTGATAGAGTATCATGCCACAATAGGGAGTCAGGTTGTAAATGACTTTAAAAATCATTTTTATGAAGAGTTTTTATTTTATTCTAGAGGCAATAGGGAGCCATTGCAATTTATTGAGTAGGATAGCAACAAAGCCTGATCTGTACTTTAAGAAAACCTTTTCAAAAGTTTCATGGTGAATATATTAGAATGGGAAGAGAGGAGGTAAGGAGACCAATTAGAAGGCAACTGTGAGTGAGTCTAGAGAGAAATCTAGTTGACAGGTTATGAAAAGAACATGGTGGTGGCTGTTGTTAATGAATAGAAGAGGGTTATGGTAGAGGTGCTGTGAGGATAAACATAGGATTTGGCAACCAGTTGGATCATATGGGGTGAGAGCAGTGAAGGCTATCCCTTGATGAAAGGTTGATAGGAGCCAGGCCAGGCATCTTTGTAGAGAGTGTACCACTTTCTGCTGCTGCCTCATAGCCAGACTCCTCAGGTGACTGGTATGCTAGCACCTTATGCTTTTCATCTCCTGTCAGGCACAGATGCCACTTGAAGGAAAGGCTGCTAGGGGCCAGGCCAAGAGTCTTTTACTTGCCTCAAAGTAACCCACTTCCATCTGTTCCAGTACAAGGCAAATTCCACCTTCTGTTACCAGCCTAATCTCACAGCTGGGATTTGGAGAACTTCTGGTGCAAAGAAGGGCAATCATTTTGACTTCTAACCTCCTATATCAGGCCTCCCTTATCCTTTGAGGTTAAAGGCATGGTGCCTTCCACTCAGTGAACATTCTTATATCTAGTCATAACCTTCACATCTCAGTGACTCTGAACTCGAGATTATCATCTAAATTTCACTCCAACACCCTCTACCATCCAAATTCTCATTTCCATCCCCCTCAACCTTCCTACCTAGTTGAAACCAAAGTTTCAACCTAACTCCACCCAGCCCTATTCTCTCTGGAATTCCAGAGGCAACAAACTTCCCTTCATCTTCAATCTTTTCTTCTCCCATTCCTTCCATCCACTAGTGCTTGCTGAAATCTGGCTTCCCCTTGATGACATGCCCTCCCCGGCTGTACCCTGCCCAGTATTGGTTGTACCTTTACACATTATTCTTGGCTCACTGGTTAGGATGAGAGAATAGGAATTCTCCTTGCTCCCCATTGCTTCTTCTAGTTTCTCCCCCTTCTTCTACCCCTTAGTAATCCCCCTTCTTTTGAGGACCATGCTATTTATATCTACCATCTTGATAACTATTGTCTACAGAAATCACTTTTCTTCCTTCCTCAGCTTGATATCTGGTTCATGATTTTTATTTCCTTCCCAACTTCTGTCCTCATACTACAGGATTTTAACATCACATTGATTCTCCCCCAAATATTCTCGCCACTCAGCCTGTCTACTCACCTCTCTTGAGCTACTCCTCCTCACCACCTCAGCCATACACAAAAATGTTCATACCTTTGATGGCGCCATTACCCACAAATGTATCACAGCCATGCTCAAGAATACTGATATCACCGTATCTGACCATAATCTTTTGGCTTTTCAACTTTCCCTCTGTGTTCTTTTATAAAATTCTGTTCTTCATCTGTACCATGACCTCCAGTTCCTTCACCCCTCAATTCTCTCCCAGGCCATCTTCCCTGGATTAACCACTCTTTCCTTTTTTCCTTTTCTTGAAACCCTTGGTGAGTCAATTCAATTCTACGCTGTCTTTCTTGAATCCCTAGCTCCTGATATCACCGATTACACCCAGCTAAGCCTCACACTTGGATCACTTTCATCATTTACCTCCTTTGCTCCCACATAAATGCTGAGAATATCATGAAACCATTCTGACTGGGTCCACCACAAATTTGTTATCCAATTTCAACCAGGTCCTAGGTGTTCCTAGGCAATCCTTCTGTATCTGCCTTATCAACTCACTATCCCACTACCCACAGAGGATCTTCCAAAACTTTTCATCTCCACTCTCTCTGCTGAGAAATTTGCTTCATATTTTACAGAAAAAACTAAGACCATTTGTTGTGAACTCCCTCTTCTCTCCTTTTCCTCATCTCCTATCACTTGGGGGCCTTCTGTGATTTTCTCTTCCTTCATCCCTGTTTCATGTGATGAAGTGGCTTTACTCCTTACCAAGGCCAACCCTTCTACTTGTTTAAGTGATCCCATTCCATCCCTGTTTCCTCTTTCACTTATTTTCAATCTCTCACTCTCTACTGGCTCATTTCCTACTCCCTACAAATGCACCCATTTCTACCCCATCCTCAAAAAATCCTCACTTGATCCTTCCATCTCCTATTGTCCTTTATCTCTTCTGTCTTTTGCAACTGAACTCCTCTAAAAGGTCATCTAAAATAGGTGCCTCTCCTTTCTCTCTTCTCACTCTCATGTTAACCTCTTACAATTTAGCTTCCAACCTTATTCCACCAAAAGTGCTCTCTCCAAAGTTACTAATGATCTCTTTGTGGCCCACTCTGACACCCTCTTCTCAATCCTCCTTTTACTTGACTTTTCTTCAGTCTTTTGGATTTTTGATCACTCTCTCCTCTTTGACACTCCAATCTCTCTGGGCTTTTGGGATGCTTCTCATGGTTTTTCTACCTATATGACCACTCCTCTATCTCTTTTGTTGGACCATCTTTCAGACTATGATTTCTAACCATAGGTGTCCCTCATAGCTCTGTCCTGGGCCCTCTTCTCATTTCTCTTTATACTACTTCGCTTGGTGATCTCATCAGCTCCAATGGATTTAATTATCATCATCTGAAAATGATGATTCTCAAATATACCTACCGTACCCCAAACTCTCCGAGGACTTCCAATCTCATTTCTCCAACTGCCTTCTAGGTATCTTGAACTGGATTCCAGTAGACAGCTTAAACTCTACATGTCCAAAATGGAACTCATTATCTTTCCCCCTAAACCCGCCTCCCTCTTAACTTGCCCTTTAGTGGAGAGAGTAACACCATCCTTCTATCTCTCAGGTTCACAAGTCATCTTGGATTCCTCACTATCTCTCATCCCCTCACAGCCAAACTGTTGCCCAACCCTGTTAATTTCTTCTTTGCATCATCTCTCCTATGTGTCTTTTTTTCTCTTCCAACACTGACACAACCCTAATGCAGTCCTTATCACCTAATACCTTGATTTTTTTTTACTGTTTTTAAAAAGTAAATTATACTGATATATTTTGTTTTTACATCACCCAAATTTTCCCTTTATCCCTCACTGCTCTTCACTCTGTCAGACAATCATTTTATAGGATTATTTTTTATCTTTATTCATTTTTGAATATTTTATTTTCCTCAATTATTTGTAAAAAATAATTTTTAACATTCATTTTAAAAAAATTTGAATCCCAAATTCTCTCCTGTCCCTTCTTCCTCCCTGAGAGATGGTAAGCAATCTGATGTTGCATGTGCAATCATGCAAAGCATATTTCCATATGAATCATGTTGTGAAAGAAAACACAGACCAAAAAAAAATCCACAAAATAAATAATGTGAAAAATAATATGCTTCAATATATATTCAGATTCCACTAGTTCTTTCTTTGGAGATAGATAGCATTTTTCAGTTTGATTCCTCTGGAATTGTCTTGGATCATTGTATTGCTGAGAATAGTTAAGTAATTCACAGTTGTTTGTTGTACAATATTGCTGTTATTGTGTGATGTTCTCCTGGTTTTGCTTACTTACTTTGCATCAGTTCATGTAAGACATTCCAGGTTTTTCAGAAGTTATCCTGCTCGTCATTTATTATAGCACAATTATATTCCATTATAATCATATATCACAACTTGTTCAGCCATTCCCCAATTGATGGACAACCCCTCAATTTCTTATTCTTTTCTACCGCAGAAAGAGTTGCTATAAATATCATGCCTTGATTATTGCAGTAAGCAGCTGGTGGATCTGCCTATCATGAGTCGCTCTCTCTCTACTTCAATCCACCCTTCATTCAGTTGCCAAAGTGATTTTCCTAAAGCACAGCTCTGATCTTGTCACCTCCCTACCCAACAAACTCCTTCCTATTATCTCTATGATCAAATACATTTGGCATTAAACGACCTTCATAACCTAGCCCCCTTCTACCTTTCCAATCTTCTTAACACCCTTCTTCCAACCATGTACTCTTCAATCTAGTGACACTGACCTCCTGACTGTTCCACAAACAAAACCCTCTATCTCTTGGTACTGGGCATTTTCTCTGACTGTCTCCCATTCTGATAAAGAGCTTTCTTTCACCTCTGTTCTGATTACTGACCTCTCTGGCTTCCTTTATGTTCCAACTAAAATCCCACCTTCTACAGGAAGCCTTCTTCAGCACCTCTTACTTTCAGTGCCTTCCCTTTGTTAATTTTCTCCTATTTATCTTTCACATAGTTTGCTTTGCATATATTTGTTTGTAAATTGTTCCTCCCATTAGATTATAAGCTCTTTGGGAGTAGAGACTGTCTTTTGACTCTTTTCATATCCCCTAGTGCTTTAACATTAATAAATGCTCATTGATTGATAATGTTGAAGTCATGAAGCTGGGAGACTAGAAAAATGGTAATACTCTCAATATAAACAGGAAATTTTGGCAGATGGATGGGTTTAAGTGCAAAATATAATGATTTTTTTTTGGAGAGAGAATGTTGAGTTTGAGAAGCCAGAGGAACACGTCAGTTTGAAGTTAGTGATATGAGAATGGAGTTCAGTATAGAGACTCAGTCTGGATATATAAATCTAGAAATAATCACTATAGAGAAGTTAATTAAATCTAGCAGAGCTGATGAGTTTACCAAGAGTAGGAGAGCAAAGAAAGAAGAGAAGAGGGCTCAGGACAGAGCCTTAGGGATGCAGCAACAGTTAGGGGGAATGATAGAGAAAATAAGTTAGTAAAGGAGTTAGGGAGTATCAGTCAGACAGGCAGCAGTAGAACCAGGAGAAAATAGTGTCATAAAAACCCAGAAAGGAAAGAGTATCCAGCAGAGAAGGTGGTTAACAACATCAAATACAGCAGGTGGTTTAGAAGGATGAGAACTTAGGAAAAACCATTAGAATTGGCAATTAAGCCATCAATGGTAACTTTGGAGAGAACAATTTTGGTTGAAGTATGAAGCCAAAAGCCAGACTACAAAGGGTTGCAGAATGAATGTGGAGAAAGGAAGTGGAGACAAGTTAAGAAAGCCTTTTTCCATGAGTCTGATTAAGAAAGGAGGGCAAGATATAAGATAATAACATGGTAGGGTCAGTTTAGTGAAAGATTTTTAAGAATGGGGGAGACCTGGACACGTTTGAAGACAGTAGAGCAGGAACCAGTAAATAGAGAGAGTTTGAGGATTAGCAGATAGTAAGGGAGGATGCTTGAAGAGGCAAACTGTTGGAGAAGATAGAAGGGAATGGGATCAAAGGCATGTATAAAGAGGTTGCTCTTTGCAAAGGGAAAGGTTACCTTATTGTAGGAGACTGGAGAAAAGAAAGAGTGGGAGATGGTGACAATTTTTGTCTTACAGAATTGACTAGAACTCTAGAAAGTTAAGTGATTCCTTTGCCCAAGGTTACACAGTTAGTGTGACTCAGAAGCAAGACTTGAACTGAGACTTTTATGACTAGAGAGAGGGTGAGCCCGCTCTCCATTCACTATCTCTATGCTGTACTGCCTCTCCCTCCACTTTTCTCAGTAGAGTAAAAGATGAGGGCCTATGCTGAAATAGCTGGGCTTGGAGAAGATATGGAAGGCCTGAGCAGAGAAGAGTTGTCTGCATTCACCAAGCTCATAGGCGAGATTCATACTTAGGTTTCCTATGGCTCCAAGTCCAGTTTCTTTTTCTCTATACTATGCTACCTTCACAAAATTCTATTGCTCCAGTTCTGTCATTTTTCACGTGGTCTTTTTTTGCATAACACCCATACCTTCCAAATTGTGTGTTGCTACTAATGGCTAAATCCTAACAAATAGCTACAGCAGGGTAAGCCAGGAGGAGCAGCTTGGCTTGTGTTTTTGCACAGTTAAGAGCATAGATTTCAATCATGAGAGGATATTAGCAGACAGAGAATACAATTCTCCCATTTTACAGATGAAGAAACTGGAACCATTATTATTTTTTTTTATCAAGTCCCGTTCTTTAAGTAAAAAAGCTAAAAGTTCTGTCTTCATTTAATTTCACGTTAGGAAGTTGAGCTCATCAAATATTTTCATGTGATAAAATATCTGAGCAAGGCAAAAGCATTAAACAAACTAATGATTTTGAGAACAGGAGAATTCACAAAAGAATAATGTACTGTTTTTCTAAATTATAAATATCGCTAGGTTAGAGAAATTTAGCCATATCATATACACGAGACAATTTTTTGAACGGTTGTCTCAAGCAACTGTATTGACCCTAAATTCAGAAGGAAATAGTAGAATCATAGAAGCCTTGGCAAGCATGAAATTATTACAAGCTTTTTTTTGGTCCCTGAGGTACAGTTTATCTAGGCCTCTGTATGAAGAAAGATTTAAGACGAAAAGTCCAAATGGTTTCATGCATTTTCTCTGGGACTTGAAATTCTCTCCAGCGTTTCAAAAATAAATCATGATTTGCAAAACTTACAATTTCAATGAGCAGCTAGGTGGTGCAGTGGATACAGCCCTGGGTCACAGGTCAGGAAGACCCAAGTTCAAATGCAGCCTCAGACATTTACTAGCTGTGTGAACCTGTTTTTGCCTCAGTTTCCTCATCTGTAAAATGATCTAGAGAAGGAAATGGCAAACCACTCCAGTGTTTTTGCCAAGAAAACCCCCCAAAAGGGGTCACAAAGAGTTGGGTACAACTGAAAAATGACTGAACACCAATTTCAATTAAATTTGGGTTTGAACTGTCTCCTAGGAAAACAAAAATAAGATAATGATAGAGAGGAAAGAAAACTGGAATAAGGCATAGGTTTTAGGTTCAAATTTCAGCTTTGCACTTACTACTTGTTTCTCCTTGGGTAATTCAATTAACCTCTCTAGGCCTCAGTTTCCTCGCTTGTAAAATGATGAGGTTAGACTCTGTGATCTTTAGGACCCCTCCCAGCATTAAACCTAGGATTCTGTAATCCCATAACACAAATATCAAACCTATGAGATCACAAAGAAATGTTTGTATGTATGTGTATCCCAAAGGAAACTGACCAAGCCTATGAAACAAACAGCGGGGCAAGCTTTGCTCCCCCTTTACATGGAGCTCAGAAAAGAGGGCCACATTTTCCCCTTGACTGTCCGTGTACAGCTCTTCCCTGAAATCAATGAGATGAGAAATGGACTATTACAGTAACTGGGTGAGAAGATCATAATCTAAAGCACTACTCAATGAAAGGAGAAACCCAGAACTTGCTGAGAGCCCCAGACAGGCCGTCTCAACAGTGAAAGGGCAACATTAATAGTTATTGATATGCTTACGACTCTGGCTGCCAGGCCAAGCTCTTGAGAACTAAATTGACATCAGATTTAAGTTAAGCTGATATGAAAGAAAATCCCAAAGAATTGATATTGACAAGCCCCAAGGAAATAAAGCATGTTTCTGCTACAAGCAGCCAACCTATACCAAAAAAAAAAAAAAAGAGAGAGAGAGATGACAAACCACAGAGAAGGGAAAGGACAATTTGTTTGGAATGACCTGCCAGGGGTGTCATCTAAAGGCATCAAGCACCAGTGTCTGGAGATCAGTAACGAGAAGATGACAGGTTTCAGAGGCACTGGAACTGAACGAATACCTGGAAAGTGAGAAATCATCATCTTCCACTGTCACATATTTAAGAAATCACCTTCTGTTTGGATAGAATGAAATGCTCAAAAAGGAGCTTTCAGAGAATTCTTTCCACTAAATGGTATGTTAGGATGACTTTCAGGATACATTCATCATAACATTTTTACCTATTTGAAAAAAGATTTGGAGGTTTTACATTTAAAGCAGAATGAAAGATTCCTGCTGACCTGGATAACAGAGAGTATAAATCAACTTAAATCTGAGTGACTTATGGGGTTGTGGCTTTGAGGAACGTCTTGACTACTCTTACATGGAAACAAAAGGGTCATTCTACTTAAAGGATTTTTAAATATTCTGCCTAGATATCCAATTTGGAACCTAAGAAAGGGCATTTGGGGTGAGACCACCATCCCAGGCCTATGAAACTCAGGTTTCTGTTGTTGAGAGTGGTACTGAAAGATGTTTTGAGGGAATTATGGTGCTCTTTGGCAGAGGATGATGGGATTTAGAGATGGAAAGGCCTACTTAGATATCATCTGATCCAACCCCTTCATTATATAGATGGGGAAACTGAGGCCTGAAAAGATGAAATGCCCTGCCCAAGAGCACACGAGCATTATAGCAGCTATGTCAAGATTTGAACCCAACTGTCCTGATATCAAATCTACAGCTCTTCCCACTATACTGTGAAGTGTCTGGGCAGCATTGGAAGTACAGATGCCATTTTAGGTTCAGGTTCAATTTGATGTAGGAGATGTGGACTTAGTGTCTGCAATAGGTCAGTGAATTGGTCAGCCATCCTTTGGTGTTCCCTTGTGCCCATCAAGAGTTGTCTTCCTCACAGGCAACAGCCAATGCTAATACAGTTAACTACTTGAGAGAAGGAAGGTCTGAAATTCTAAAAATGTAGAAGCTTGCGTGATGGACTTCTGGCCTTTAAATTCAAAGCAGTGTAACACTGAGGCATCTTTATTTGATCTGTCCTACTGCTGCCGGCTCACATATAAAATCCTCTGTTGGTATTCAAAGCCCTTCACAACCAGATCCTCTCCCCATATTCTTGCTCCTCAGCTCTATCTACTAGCTTCCATCAAGTCCTAGCTAAAACTCAGCCTTTCTGAGAACCTTTCTTGATCTCCCTCAACATTGGTGCCTTCCCTCTACTGATTATCTTCAATTTATCCTGTATATATCTTGTTTGTACACAGTGGTTAGTACGCTGTCTCAGAGGTAGTGTGTGATGGTCTAGCCTCAGAACCAGGAAAAACTGCATTCAGGTCCTCTCTGTGACACATATTGACTATGTGACCCTGGATAGGTCACTTCACTTCTCAGATTTTTTTGGACAACTCTCTAAAGCCATAAGATATAGACAAGTTACTGATCTGCATTAGTAAAGGAAATGTTCTTGTCCAGGAATTCCCTCTATCAATGATATTACAGATCTAGGTCTGCTTCCTTGTGATTTCCAAGAAAAAGCTGCTCCAGTCTTATCTTGCTTCTGATTTCTCTGCCTAAGACAAGCATCCTTGGATTGGAAATGACATTTAAAAAATAACTAACAAGGAGCTGATACCTGAGATGATAATAAGAGAAGACAATGATAATTGCTGCCCTAGACTGATTCAAAAGTCATCAAATCGGGGGCAGAGCCAAGATGGCGGTGTAGCAGCAGCAACATATCGCAGCTCTGACATAGCCACTCCAAAATACCCATAAAATAGGACTCTAAACCAATCCTAGAACTCCAAATCGCACACAAAGATACTTCCCACTAAAGTCGGCTTGGCTACGAGGAACCATATCAGCACTGCGAACCGAAACCAGCCTGGCCTGAAGCCG